>PVKN010043578.1:0-10211 GCA_004027915.1 Capromys pilorides
TGCAAATAATAATAATTTTTTTCTTTCCTATCCTTATTCCTTTCATTTCTTTCTCTTTTATAATTACTCTGGCTAGTATTTCCAGAACTATATTGAATAAGAGTGATGATAATGGACATCCTTATCTTGAGGAACTCTTTTGAAGGTCTAGTTTTCTTCTATCCTTGAAGGAGGTTTTCCTATATTACAGTGATTTTCAAACTAACTTTATCACCTTAAATTAACTAAATCAAACAGGATTTTCGTATAATACTAGTGTGAATGCAAAGGGTATAGTCACTTTTGATAACTGTTTGTCAGTTTCTAATAAAATTGAAATGTATCCATCCAACAACCCAGAAGTTCTGCTCCTAGCTAAACACTAAAGACAAATGATTATATAAATTTATGAAATCTGAATAAGAATATAATAACAATTTAAGATAAGATTTAAGATAAGCTTATAATAGCATTTTAGTAGACCTCAACAAAACAAACCTGAATATTCACCAGTAGGAGAATGACTGTCATTTGTCCACATAGTGCAACACTATGTAGTGATCTAAAAACATGTGACAACATACATGAATCTCAGAAATTATTAGGTACCAAAAGTCCAAATATATGAAGGAACACATGCCATTTGCTTTCTTATATATGAAGTTCTAAAATAGGCACAAATTACCTCTAGTGATAAATGTGAAGATAGTGGTCATCTTCATGGGAGGGGCCTGTTGACTGGAAAGGGGCATGAGGGAATTTTCAGTGGTAACAGAAACATTCTGTACCTTGATCTGGGTGTTGGTTACAGAAGTTTTTTCAAAAGTTAAGATTATTATAGCTGTAGATTTGAGATTTCTGAATCTTACTTATGTAAATTAGACCTCAGAAAAGCACTGATAGCTTGGAAGAAAGGCCATTTTCTCACATAAAAGGAACTAAATACCAGCTGCTCCCTATCCCTATCCTCCAGCCCTCACACCTGCTCTCTCCACACTTAGACTCCTGGTTGCCTTGGAGCCACCACAGCCCAAGGAAGAACTGAGGAGCTGTGTGGATTCAATCCAAAGAGAGAAAGGGGTGCCTGACCTCATTTCATTACTTTGGATGAAGCTGTATCTATGCTGTTCAGTAAAACAGCACAAATGTAAACGAGGTGTAAACTGCTTTCACATCTCATTTAGGGAACATATGAGGCGTGAAATGCATTTCACAGGCACAAGTACTAGAGGGGTCTGCTTAGCACAGTGCAGTGTTGAACATTTGTTCCTCTTCCCTCAGGGATATGGGATTATTTCTGAACATGGCTACTGTAGGGCAGGAAGAAAGAGGGGCGGGCTGTGAGGATAGAACAAAATATGCTGGACGTCTCATGTCATGATGATACCATCCTTTACTCTGCTTGACCTGCTCCTCCAAAGATGCTAAATCCAGTCCAGTTGCCATATCACCTCCATGCCCACCACTGTCAGTGGCTCACTCCTCTGGTCACCCATAGCACTTAGCTACTTAGCTCAGCACTCAACTTGTTACCTACTGCCATCTGTCTTAGACCATAATGTCAGGGAACGCATTTTGTTGCTGTAATCTAGGATACAAACTCAGTAGTTGCTCAATTAATCCTTAAAGAGTTAATGTGACTTGAGGCAGGATAGAGATGGAAAAGAATATATCCAGGGATGGCATTGTGGCTGTCAAACCTTCTTCAAACACCAAAGGAAATATCAGGGCTGGCCAAATAGCTCAGCAGATTAAAGTGTCTGTAATCAGGCACAGGAGCCAGGGGTTCGATCTCTGTGCCTGCCATGCCAGCCCTGCCCCCAGGGCACACTGAGATGGCAGTTGAGACTGGGCATGGTGGCACCCTCCTGTAATCCCAGCTCTTGGGAGGCTGTAAACAGGAAGATCTCTATGAGTCCGAACTAGTAATGAGACCCTGAATACCCTGTAGACCCTTCCTTGAAATACAGAGAAAAAAAAAGAAAGGAACTATTAAGTTCCAAAGACTACTTAAAAGCTTAAAAGATGTCTATCATTGCATGTCTCTCAAGAATACACATATGCATATCCTGTAGGGCAAGCTTACTTAAAAGATAAATGGAAGAATTGTGAGTTTTGATCATGGAAGCAGGGTTTTGCTCCCTTCTGTGAGAAAAAGCCTTGATATTCCATGTTGATACATGTTATGCCTGTGTCTCCTATTCCAAAATATTTGTCTGGTCTTGTAGAACTTTGCCCCATATCGAAGGCAGGCGCTTTGAAAGAGAACAATTCAGGCTTACAGTCCCAAAGCCAGTTCCTGATGACAGGTACATATGTCTCTGTGTCAGTGGCAGTTTACATATTGAATGTTCACTCTTCACTCAAAGTAATGAAACCATGGGTGAGCCCAAGCTAGGACATATGGAAAGTATCATATTAGAGATATTTCACAGAAAAATTCCAGTGAAATCAGGGAAATTGAGGTGGTAACACACTCAAAAATGAATACTTCAGTAGGACTCAGAAGATCTAACACCAAACCTAGCCACAAACTTGACCTTGAAAAACTAATTAACATCATTAGATTTTTATTTTCTCCTATGTAAAATGTGATTGATTCCAGCATAGAGTTCTACACACCTTATGACCCAGGAGTCACTTTCCCGGTAATACATTTCATGCAGGTACCCCAATTCAGATGAGCAAAAAGGTACTCATTTCCTCATTGCTTGTAAAAGCAGAGTTGAAAACAATCTGGGTACTCAGCTTATGGGTCTGGGTAAACAGCATTTGCATATGAAATAGGCACCTACATCCCCTACATCCTATTAGAAGGATCTCAGAAACAAAAGATCAAGTGAAAAATAAGAGATGCAGGTTGAAATTTATAGTATCATAGCATTTAGGTAAAGAAACACTCAAAATTAAGGAAGCTGCAAATGAGTGCTAGGGATGAGGAGACAAAGATAACATAAAATGTTGACTTAAAATAGGACTATCTAGCACTCCACAGTAATTACAGAACCATGAAACTGGGATTTAGCAAAATACAGAGCAGAATACAGTAGGCACCAATTTCTAAGTGGACAAGGTTGTGTTTTCATTGTTTTTCTCAAGGTAGGGTCATAAATCTCAAAATGTTCAGTAGCTTTAAATATGTGGTAGGATCATCACTATTTTTGTCAAGAGTCTAAGCTCCTCTTGTGTTTAAACAACACATTGTACATTATAAGTGGGAGATTGTTACAGATTTTTCTCAGTTTTGACAATGAGAGCATCTTTTATTGGTAATGCAATGTTAATTGAGATCATGCTAACATTTAATTAATTTTAAGTATAATAGATCATTTGTCAACAAAGGGGGGTAAAATATTAATTGAAACATATGTGAATGGTTATTTGCTGGGTGTAGGAAACATTCCACAATTAAAGTTAATCACAGTGTGATTAATTGATTTTAATTGATTCAAGATGGGTTCTTGTGGCATAACATAAGTCTGCCAATAAAACATACAATTGAACCTCATTACAAAGAGCAAAGTTATTAAGCCGAGCAGCATTAGGGTGGGGCAGCGGCAAGTTGCTTTCCTCATAATTCAAAGGAAACAAGGTTAGCAATCCAGGGAGGACAATAATGCACAGATATGGGGCATTCTAGAAAGGTGGGAAAGGAACCCAAGAAAGTCTTTAAGCTAATGTGGAAGCATACTTGGGTCCTGAAAATGGGAATTGGTCTCAAAGCTCTAAAGACGAAAGGGTTGAGTGGGAATCTGAGTCCAAAGGTGAGTAGGGAATGAAATCAGATCAGCATCTCCATATACCAAGGATAAAGATAAGTGAGACTCAGATATAGCATGAGACCTCCAGCTCCAACCAGACAGAGTATTCCAAAGGCTATGAAATGCACGGAAACAGCAGGACCTGCAAGTCCTAAGGGAAACCAATAGTGTCCCTACAAATGAATAGTAGGTTGGATCCCTTTCTAGTAAGCATCAACAAAGCTCTTAAAGCCTCTTGGGCCCTGAATCTCAGTCCTGACTTGTTTTTAAGTACAAATGCCCTAATTGGACTCTGGAAAGACTTATTCAGGATTCCCAGTTCTTTCTATGATTCTAATTAATACTCAAAGCCAATGCATCAATAAAAAGCAGCTAAAACCTTCCATAATGTGTTCCCATAACCTTCTATAACTTCTTCTCCACTCCATGGAAGAAGCCTAGAACATGTTAAGTAAGTATTTTTGGTAGGTGTTGCATGTGTGTATAAACAATTTTTCGAATTTTCTCCAAAATGAAATCATCATATAGTTAATATCTGATCTTTGTTCTTAGTTCTTGGCATAGGACTTTGAAATCCCCAGGAACTTCCTTAGTGGCAGGAGTGACTCCAATATGCCAGTAAGGTAGCCATATGGTAGGAGGGCCTATGCAGAGCTTTAGGATAGGGACTAATGACCAGAAAAGCTATCTACCTGTTTAGATATTTTAGAACTTCAGTCTAACCTCCAATGTGTTTGTCTATCAATGCTGATGAAGTGAAATCTAACACTCATTCTGGATACTGAGGCCCAGAAGAGCCTTCTGTGGAGTGAGCACATTGATGTGCTAGGGTGATGCACCTAGATTTGGTAAAGCAAAGTCATGGAAGTTCCATGTGCTCCTCCCTGACCCTGACTGCCCTATGAATCTTTCCATTTGACTGTTCCTGGATATACACTGCATAATAAAACTATAATTAGTAAATTCCATGAATTGTTCTAGCAAGTTATAAAGCATAAATGACTTATGGAACCTTCCACATTTATAGCTAGTATGTCAGTAGTGTTAATGGTCCCTGAGACTTACAGCTGACATCTAAAGTGGAGGCAGGTTCATAAAGGAATTTGACCTAAACTTGTAGATTCTGTACTAACATCAAGTAGTTGCTGTCAGAATTGAATGGAGTTGTAGAACCCTCTGAGAGTATGAGAGAATTGATATAACAACATAAAAGCTTGAGTCAAGAACTTAGATGTCATTCTTAACAGACTTTCCTAAAAAGTACAGGAATAGGAAATAAGACAAAAAAGGGGGAAAAACAGTATAGCATACATTAATCACTGGCTAGCTCTCTGGAAGCCTTGGGTCCAGTGCTTTTAGAGATGCTTTAAGGAAATACGAAGGATGCATCTGTCCTTATAGACATAGAGGTCAAGGACTTCTATCACTGATTCTCTTTTCAATTTGTTAGGAGTTGCTGCAGGGATGATTGGTTACTCCTTCTACTTCTTCATTTTTTACCTGAGAAAAGCTAAATGGTTTTGTTGGCTTCAGAGAAATTCCTGTCACAACAAAGCAGAGTCATGGACTCATGAGTTTAATGAGGGATGCCAGAAACTTACGAGTCAGAGGCTTAAAAGGAAGTGGCTTGGTTCACAACAAATATTGGCTGCTCTAATGAATCCCAATGTCCTTTATAAAAGAGCTCAGGTAACTTTCTTGGATTAAAATCATCAATTAATCATTTGTTAGTTGCCACTGGAGCTTTCAAATGTCTTTCTCATCCTCTCAGTTCCACCCATGAGCCCAGCAGCTGAAACAACCTTAAGAACTACTTGAAGTAATTCACCATGATTTTCATGGCATGTGACATTGATCATCTTGCAAGAACTGATCAAATTAGAAATGATATCAGTGTAAAAGAAGCTAGTCATTGAACCAGTCATAGATTTAATAAAGAGGAAGGTCAGGCTTTCAGTATTAAAGCTGGAGTACAAACATAGTGAAGATAGCTGGTCCCTATAATAAAGGTGCCCAGATACTAGAGGGTGCCAAAGTGACCTGAGGAAGAACTATCTCAGAGAAAGCAAACATCTATTCCCAAACTACAGTCCAGCATTCACAAAGCCCTAAATTATGGCTGTACTCCTGTAAGAGGAGTCAGTTTTTTCTTGACAGTTATGCAATAGCACCACACTGAAGCTAGCCTGAGTGAGTGCTGTGTGCCTAATCAGCAGGAGCCCAACACAACAGGCTGCTTGCAATGGAAGTGACCTGTAGAACCCCACTAGGATCTGCATTCCATATTTTAAAAGATACTCTTCTCAGACTGGCCAGATAGCTCAGTGGATTAAAGCACCTGCTTAGGCAGACCCAGGGACCAGGTGTTGGATCCCAGCATGCAGTGCCAGCCCCACTCCATTGCATGCTGGGAGGTCAACTGAACCTGGGTATGGTGGTATGCTTGGGAGGCTGAAAATGGGAGGATCACAATGAGTCCAATCTGTGCAGTGATACCCTGTAGACCCTCTACTAAATGCATAAAAAAAATAAAAGACACTCTTCTCTATCCATATCAATTTAGGTCACCAATTAATCCAACAAATAGTAACCTAGAGATGCTTATTGAGTCAGGCTTTGGATATATAAAGCACAGCTAGGAAACAATACTCATATATGGATAAGGTAAGTTGCATGGGGCTTGTCAAGAGCAAAGTAAGAAGGATCAGTAGACATATACTTTGGTCAGCTCTGGAATTTTCTAAAGTATATACATCTGTTACATTATGAGTGACATCAAAAATAAAATCTCCTTGCTGAGATAAGTCACAGTATTCATCTCACCTTTCATAGCTAAAGCAATTATAATTGCTTTTAAAAGCGTTGATGTTAACAACATGTGGAACATTCACATAAATTTTAACTTTGCTTATATACATGATGGCTTTATTTTTTTATACTTCAGCTAGATTTTCACTACAGAGTGGGAAAACTCACCAAATTCAAATTCTTCCAGTTTTTGGATAATCACTAAAGACAGCAGATGTACTAATATAGCTGGAGTCAAATGTCCTGCCCAATCCTTTGGCTTGAGATACAAGATATGACACTAAAGGAAGTGTGCAAGGAGCAGGAAAGTACATAGTGTTTGAATTCAAACATAATAGCCTCTATACATATCTACCATTCTCTCCATTTATTTACTTTGTAAATATATTTAACAGATACTACAGACTAGAGACTAGGTACTGAGATGCGTGAACAAAACCACTAGAGTTCTCAGCCTCACCGAACCTACAATGTAGTGGTTCTAGTTAACTGTGGGGATAAGCTACCTAGTCCTTCCACTTCAGATACCACTCCTGTAAATAGACAATGATATTTACCTTGCATTGTTATTGCAGGGAAAATTAGCATGGTGTTCAGGGCTCAGTACTAGCAGTTCAATTTCTGATAATGTGCTAAGGGGTGGCAATGGAGGTGGTCCCATTACTTTCCATTCTGCAGATTATAGAAATGTTTTTGAGTGTACAGCTTCCACATACTGTTCCTTACCTTTGTTAGAGATTTTGTGCACTGACTAATAACCTTAATAAATTTCCCTTATGTTCTAACCAGTTTTTATTGTGTATGACTAAAAACCTTAACTGATAATGAAACTCCCTAATACATGGTAACCATAGTTACTAATCCCTCAGCTTTTGTCCCTTTATTAAGAAAAGCACATCTGAGAGCCATGTAAAGAAGGAGCCTAAAGATGCAGTCCTGCAAATTAAATCTGTCCTCAGCCCTAACAAAGCTGAAGACAGTTCTCAGGTCTGATGGATGGGCAGGATGAAGAATCCTCTGTCATTTTCCAGAGACCAGAGGAAACAAGGAGGCACTTCTGCCTTCCATATGAGAGGTAAAATAATGATTTCTCCAAAGGGGCTTTCATGCACTGCACTGATTAAAAGTAATAAGAAGCTGCTGCTTCAACTCCAGATTTAATTTCAAACACTTAAATGTGTTATGGCCTTTGAATTGAGTTCTGTGTGTTCAGTGGAGCAGGAAGATAGGAAGCTTAGACATTCCTTGTCATTTGGGAAGCATTAAGGGGCCCATGTAACGCACGTCCCTGACCTTTAGAGAATAAATGCAAGACATGATTGTCTTTTGGGACCATAACCTTGACCCTGGAGGCACAAGAGGTTTCCATGACCTTGGTAGGTTGCGAGTAGCTTTCACATGAGGAAAAGCCTCTCTACACTGTCTAACAGAACCTGGGATGATGAATCTACCAGATAGCCCTTGAAGGATAGCTGAGCTGCCTCTCTAACATTTACATGGGTCACTCTTTAATCACCAGCCTGGAAAGAAATGCCTGTCTGTTTAGCAGTCTTATAACTCCAAAATTTAGAGTCTCATCTCTCCTGCCCATCCTCACCCAAGTTACGATTCCATATTACTCCAAGGTCTGCCACTTATATTCTGTGATACTTTAAAGTTAATATCACAGATTTTTCACCTATAAAATAGAATTTTTTTCCTAATGCAATGTACTCAAAAGCATATTAAACATAAGTCTGAAAATGCTTAAATAGTGCAAAACAATTGATTTCAAATTTAAATCAATGATTATAACTAATCATGTTATTACTCTTACAGCCAGAAAGCAGGACAGAAAGAGTTAGGTCCAAGTCCTAGGTAGGAGAGCCCACTTATAGTCTTCCTCTGGGCTCTCCATTGGTGATACAGCAGCATGAAGAT
Organism: Capromys pilorides; assembly: GCA_004027915.1. Taxonomy (NCBI): domain Eukaryota; kingdom Metazoa; phylum Chordata; class Mammalia; order Rodentia; family Capromyidae; genus Capromys; species Capromys pilorides. Next base: position 8,469 of record PVKN010043578.1, read on the forward strand.
ATCTCCTCAGTGCACTCAGCTGAAATCCTTCTCAGAATCCTCACAGGGAGCTGCCCTCTAGAATGGCATGAGACAGATTCTAGGCAGTCTAGGATAAAAGGTGAACATTTTTCTAAACAGAGTTCATTTGGTGCTTAGTATGGAGCTTGACTACATTTTAGACAAACTTCTCTCTGACTATAGACCCTGACCTCACTTTTCAGTAGCATTTACTTTTGAAAACTTGCTATTATAAATTTTTTCCCTTTGCCTTTATGTCATAAATCTCTCAGCTATTTTATTGCCAGTTTTACCACCAGAATGTCTTTTTCAAGGACTTGAGCACCATCCCTTTAAAATATAGTGTCCAGCAAAGCTAAGGTTTCTATTTCCAGAGCTCTGAGAGAAGGTGGGAGCCTAACTTTCATAAGTGCAAATAAGCAAGCGTAGATGAATGAATCACGTCAAACAACTTCCACGATAATGTCCTCCAATTATTTTCCACCAGTAACTCCAGTGATTAAATTTTTTTGTGCCTTTTCTTTCAGTGGACTTGAGCTCAGTCTTTCTTCTCTAATCCAACAGTCTTGAATAAGGTCTTTGTTGCCTGTTTAACTTCATGGTGCTTCATTTTTGTCTGGTAAGAGAGGCTAATGGAATCATTTAGCAGCTATTACAATTGTCCAAGAGAACAAAAACCACTGAAGACATTAGAGCTAGAAAGCGTGACTTCAGTGAGAGAGAAAGGAGATGTATTAACTTCCTAATACTGTGAAAAAGATACCTGAGATAATCAGCTTAAAAGGAAGGAGGTTTAATTTGGCTGATGGTTTTCTAGGTCTCTTGGCTCCATTGTTTTTGGCTTGTGGAGAGACAGAACATCACAGTGTAGAATCCATGGCAGAGCTACTTTCCTATAGAGGTCAAGAAACAGAAGGAAAAATAAAAGATGTAGCTGGTCCCTATATTCTCTTCAAGTATACAATCAAAATGACCCAACATCCTTCCATTAGGCCCCACAATTGAGATATTCCAGAACCTCGCAATTGCATCCCACCCTGGTGACCAAGCCTTTAATACACAAGCTGTTGATGAATGTTAACAAGAGTAAGAGAAAATTTAGAAGTTAGAGTGTGTTTTTGCTATCTTTAATATTAGGGTAGTAGCACTGCTACTCTATACCTGTTTGGAACGGTAAGAAGGAAACTTGGCTCGCCAAAGTGAAAAGACAAAATGAAGAGCTCATTCTTTCACATGTTGAGTTGGAAATTCCTCTAGAAAAGATAGCTCGGTATCCAGAGTTAGAGATAAGGCAGTGAAAAGAGTACACTATTAAATACATTCTTTCAAAGTAAATGCATTCATTTATTTATCTTCATCATTTCAAAGTAATGCATGCACACAGTAAAAAGTCAGAGCTAAGATAATTGCAATATGAAAAACAAACATGCAACCCAAAATCTCCACACACAAAAAAAATAGCAGACACCATTTCTATTTAGAGTTCATCTGTGTATAGTGTATTAATGGACTGAGAAGGAAGAAGTCCTCTTATTAGAGGACTGATTATAAATAACGCAATAATTGCTGTGAGATATCGTTAGGCAGAAGCTATGAGAAGACAGGTGAGGCAACAACTTTGGGGGAAATGAAATGGGGAAAAGTTCATGAAACAGGTTTCATTTAACCTGGACTATGAAGTGCTGGTGTGATGATCAGAGTGAAGAGTTTGATGAAGATAATGGAAAGACAAGGCTCAGCATG
>PVKN010043579.1:0-10211 GCA_004027915.1 Capromys pilorides
AGGACTCTCTGTCTTTGGTCAGTTTGTTATGTATGCCTTGAATAGTCTTGGATAGCTCTTCTAATTTTTTACTTATTTACTTTGAATCTATTTTTGGGACTTTGAGTGATATTTCTGTGAACTTTTGGTTCATTTCCTTTTTTAACTCATGTAGTGTCATCTGTTCTATAGCCTTTTGATAGAGTTCTGTAATTTTATAGTTGATTTTGTCTCTATTTGTGCCTCTTAATCAGCTTAGGCTAGTTAGAAAGCCTTGGAGATTGTTTTGATGGCTTGCTTTGGCATGATCCTGTATGTGTTCATATTCATTTTCATAGTTTATGACACCAAGGCAGTTCAAATATTGACATAGATAAAAAGTCAATCGTTAACCATTATGTTACTTTGGATGTAGTAGGAAATTCAGCAGCAACAATGAAATCAATAATCAATTTGTCAATGGAACCAATCAATTGGCAAACCTTAGGAACACTTATGAACAGCCCTAAACCAGAACGAGAACTGACTTTAGTGAAGGTGGTCAGGGTGTCACAGCAAAGTTCTAACCAGGAACCGAGCAGCACTGAAGTTTGGAGGTGAAAATCAGCTTTATTTATATGGCATACCTGATCTGGGTTGTTCCCAAAGAAGCTGGGCCCATAAAATTCAGGGAAGGAGGTTTATACAGGGTAGCAAAGTGAAAGCACACAGAAGAGTGCTTGTCATTTGGGGATTGGTTTTTACAGTGTATATCATAGTGAAGCTGTATTAGGGAAACAAAAGTATCAGGAACTGGAAACAAGAACTTAAGTTAACTGCAGTTTATTGAGCAACAGAAAAAAAGCACCTATTTGAGCTGGGGAGATAACTCCGTGGCACAAGTGCCTGCCTGGCAAGTGCAAGGTTGTGAGTTCAAACCCTAGTCCTGAAAAAAAAAAAAAAAATCCACCTGCTAAGTCAGAGTGCAGTGGCCTGGGTTCCAACCTGGTGTGCTTTGCAGGCCCTGCCCATGGGGGTCACTAACACAGTGGTTGAGACTGGCTGTGGTGATGCCCACCTCTATTCCCAGTACTTAGGAGGCTGAAAATAGCAGAATCACTATGAGCCACCTGTATATTGCCCTAAGTGAAACATACTGCTAGACTAAATGCCTTCTTCCAGATGACACCTACTGACAATCACACCCTCCCAACCTGGCCTCCCACAACAAAGTACAGACCACTTGAGCTTCCTGTTGTGATCAGGTGCCTCTCAGGGATCTCAGCTTAGGTTACCCTCTCCAAACTTATCTGCTCAAACTGTCTCTCATGGGCTTCTGTGAAGCTCAACACTTCAGTCCTGAAATAAAACTCCTCTTGGGTGTTGGTTTCTCCTTCTATGAGATGATTTTACTAGCTGTCATCTCTGTTCTCTGTGCTATCTATGAAGACCCTAGGGGCAGGCAGTGTTGGCTGCCAGTGGGGAAAGTGGTGCTGGACTCCTCCTTGGTCAGTGCACAGGACAGCTCAGTTGAGCAGTCTATTGTGATGACAACAGCTGGGGCTAGGACACATGATCTTGTTATGCTGTTTTGATGTAGGTTTCTGAAACAGCTCATTTTGAAACTGACTTTGCTATCATGCTGAGTGGAAGCCAGTGTAGCCTTTTCATTGTTACTTAGCACTGCACATTTCTTCCCAGCAGATCAACAAAGTCAGGTATCAGACACTTTGACAATAGTCTTAGTTTCTATAGCTCCTATCTTAGTTACTCTTCTCATTGCTGAGATAAAAATACCTGCCAGGAAGAGTTAAAGGAGAAAGGGTTTATTTAGCTCACAGCTTATAAAGGTTTCATTTCATAATTGGCTGGCTCCAAGACAAGGTGGTGTGGCAGAGGGACAATTATTTCTGGAGGTAGAAGAGAGCAAAAGCACAACAAGAGGATGAGACAAATCTCTCTCTGTCCCTTACATTTATCCATTCTATGGGGATTAGCTCAGTGCCAATCCAGTCAGCTCACTGATCCGGCAATCAACCACCCTTAAAACCTGTACCCTTAATCCCAGCATTGTACTACAGATCAATCACACACTCTAGATTAAGCTACCTCTTTAGAAAAACAAAACACTTGGGAGAACGGATTAGATAGTCCATCTGTCTCTATTTCGAAACCCAAGAAAAAGAAATCTTTTTTTTCAAGGAAGAGTTGATTAGTAGTGATCTGCAGGAGACAGCTGGTGTCAGCCCAAGTCCATACAAAACAAAGACTTCACCCAAGGAGGAATCAGCTAGTGAACCAAAAGAGGCAGCCAGAAGCATCCCCGAGAAAAAGAGAAAATTTTCCTCCAAGAAAGAGCCAGTCAGCAGTGGGCCTGAACAGGCTGCTGCCAGCAAGGGCAGTACCAAGAAAAAGAAAGAAAGAAAGAAAGAAAGAAAGAAAGAAAGAAAGAAAGAAAGAAAGAAAGAAAGAAAGAAAGAAAAAACTTCTAAGAACATCCCAGGAGAGTTAGAATGGACCTTCCCTGGGAGGCAGGAGTGGGGAGTGCCTCAAGGTGACATTTCCCATCTCATGCCCCAAATTCCAGCCAATAAAAACGAATCCACAGAGTAAAAAAATAAGAAAGAAAGAAAGAGAAAAGAAAAGAGAAGAAAAGAAAATAAAAACAAAACAAAAAGCAAAACAAAACAACTCTGACTGCAGGAAACTTTGGGGGACATCTAGGTACAAATCATTCAGCTGATTTATGTTGAATGTGGTTAGGAAAGGTCTCCAATTGAGTTTATTGAGCTTTCAGTGTCAATGAAGTGTGATCCCGAGTAAGACAGCCAGTTATGATGGAACATAAAATGTCAAGTGGGAAGGATTGGGATATATGTTGAATTGACATCTGTACATTGGTTAACTGTGAACTTATGGAGATGAAGCACATAAACATGCTAAATAAGGGAAAAAACCCAGTTATATTACACTTCAGTTGAGTTAGGCCAAATTTTGATTTTGTTAGCCATCGTGATATTAGACACTTATGCATATGAAGTCTTCCTTACATTCCCTTGACTTTATTTTTTAGTACAGCTAACACAAATGGCTGTAGTAAGATTTTAACAGTTCTCATCCCATCCTTATATCCCTTCTTAATTTTATGAGAGTTTTTTGAAGTCATTACTGATCATTAGTCATTTCATTGTCCCTGGACATCAAAGTCCCTGGACTTTGGATGTTGGGTAGACTGACATCATCTGTTACATTGAAGTAACTGAGAGTGTGCAGTCAGCATCATGGCCACTTTTAGTGCCACTTGAACAACAAAGAGATTGAGAAGGAGGTGTTTTTAGGCAAAGTTTACATGAAGTCCAATTGTTGCATATTTTTATAACTTTGAATTCTTCTAAAATAGAAAAATTCTTGATCTAGGAATTTGTATTGAGGCTGGGCAGTGATGCAAAGAAAAAGGAAAGCCTGAGAATTAAATTTAAATAACTTCTTAAGAATACAGCCAGAGTATGAGAAATAAAGTGTTGAGGTCCTAGAGCTCACACTTAAGTCCTGTGGTGTTGTAATATCCACTCAGAAGGTGTCACTGTAGGGTATTGGCTTTCTTTTCCCATGGTTATCATGGAAAAAGGTGACAACCAACCTGAAAAGGGAAACATGTCTTCACTCTAGGACAAATTGTGTCTAGGACAACTGTTTTCAATTGATCAGAATGGAGTAGGTCAGTGACTAGAAATGGTGAACCAAAACTACAATGCTGAGTGTCCCCAAAAGGAACAGTGAATCTTACTTTCTGGAAAGATGAAACCCTGGACACCTTTAGGCCAGCTGAATTAAGAGACAACAAAGGCAAATACTAGCAGCAGTGAAAAATTAGGAGGCAACAGTGAAATAGCTATGGGCCCTTCTCTGTATACACAGATCTGCCTCAGACAAATTTTCACTGCTAGCCGTGCTGTTTATCAAGAGCTAAGGATAGCCTTGAAAAAAGAAAGGTAGTCCCTTACACTTAGAGACAATAAAAGGCTCCCCTTTTTGTGCTGGCCTCAAGGCCCTGGCTAGGGTCCACTAGCTGTGAACAAGCAATAGGTCTCTGCACTATAGGGATAAAGGAGCTCCATAATGGTGGTCAGAGCCACACTCTGAAAGCCTTTGGATTCCCCCAGGACATCATCTTGGTGACTGTCAGTGGCACATGGAGCATTCTGTCAGCCACATACAAGTATCAGAGTGAAAAGAGGCTAAGCAGGGCAGGAGGGAGGCTTTTAATGTCCTGAAAGATGGCAATACAGTAGCCAGTGGATGTCCATAGTAAGAATTTACCAAGATAAGAGTAAGAAAAGACAGGAGTTTAGTTAGATCAGAATATACTGTCAAGGAAGAAGTGGACAAGTTTCCAAGAGAGAAGTAGCCACCATTAGGGTGAGTGCCTGGGGTTTTCTTTTAAGCTTTTGAGGACAGGGCAAAAATGGCCTAAAGGAGATTTAAGTACCTTGGAAATTATTTTTCCAGATTTCTACTGATCTTTCAGGGAAACCTGTATTGTATCTAAAGTTGTATCTTGAAGTTACTAATTGACAAGACCATTTAATCCAGTTTCATAGATGAACCTTTAAAATTTTAAGTGAGGATATCTGCACACATACATTGTTAGAGAAGATGAGGCCTGGCTCCTTGGAAAGAATGAATAAGTCTTATGAAGATAGGCTGTTACATTTTGAGGCTTCTGGTTATTGTTACACATTGCTTTATGAGTGTTAATCACATATTTAAGAAGGATATTTCAGTTGTGTCCTTCAGAGGCCTTTAACCATTTTGTTATCAGTGGATCACTGACAGTTTCCAAATTGTGATAAATAAAAAGGGTTCTCCATCTGTGGGAAAACAGTGATCTTGGTCATGTTTGGTACAGCGGTAATAACTGAAGACATTGTAGCAAAACGTTCTTTAGGTCTAGATTACAAACTATAAAATTTCACTTCTGGATCAGTACGATGTTAAAATTTTAGCTCGCAGACGGATATGCTAACCAGCAATCATAGTATAATGCATCGTCATTAGGATGTGCTAGGATATTTACAATGCACTATGAAAATACAGAAATTTAACTGCTTGTGCCTTGGATCCAAGAATCTTAATAGGCATTTCATAATGGGGCAGTGTGTGAAGTGAGTCATTAAAAGAACAGTAGAATTTCCATGTTCTTAGAAATTGAAATTGAGGACCAGTGAGATGGTTTAGTGGACTAAAGTGCAAGCTTAGGCAAGCTTAGGCAAGCACGGGGACCACTGTTTGAACCTGGTCACCACATGCCGAGCCAGCACTGTCCCCAGGACCAGGTGAGCCGGTCACAGAGTCCCAGCCTAGTGATGCACACATGTAATCGCAGTCCTAGGGAGGTTTAAAACAGGAGGATCACTGTGAGTCTGAGCTGCATAGTGAAATCCTGAACAACCAAATACATTAAAAACAGAAAGAAAAGAAAAGAAAAACAGAGAGAGACAGAAAGAAAGAAGAAAGAAAGAAAGAAAAAAGAAAGTGAAGTGGATCTTGTAGCATATATAATGTTACAGCTGTGACTTATCCATACAGTTTATATAAACATTACTTTGGGGGAGTTTGCTAAAGGTATGGTTCTGGATTCCACCATTAGAAATGTGAAGGTTTTACAAGGTGTCTAAATAGACATTGTTTTGGTATTTTCGTATGTATGTATGTATGTATGTATGTATGTATGTATGTATGTATGTATTTTTAATAAATGAAGGCCCTGGCTGAGTCTGTGGTATGTGGTGCATAGATTGTATTTTTTTTCTTTATTATGGCTGGTTCAGCCTGCCCTTGGGGTGGGGCTGGCACAGCATGTGGTCCTGGCCATGGAATCTCAGTCCCTGCAGTTTCCTAAGCTTTCCTAAGCTGGTGCTTTAGACCACTGAACCATCTCGCTGGCCCTCTTTATTTTTTCTTATCGTTAAGATTGTATTTTAAGAACTGTCCGATTGTGGTTTGTGTACATTGCCTCAGTGGTATTAAACAGTGGAATTACGAATGTGGTAACATCACATATATGTAAAATACAAAAATAATTGCTTCCTTGAGTGTAGAGCTAGGATTGGATAAGGTAGGGAATATGGCCCTTGACAACATAAGTGTTACTTTGCCAAGGATATTTTTTTTTATTACATTTAATTTTAAAATATTATAAAAAACATATTCACTGACTAAAGCATTAAATATTATTACGGAAATTTCTCTGTATCCTTTAGTTTTTCATCTACTTGTCTGTAATATACCCCTCTTCCTGGCTCTTTCAGCTATGCTTGTAATTTTAATGCTGTTAAAGTTGACTTTGCATTTTGTGCTGTAATTTTAATTAAATTTTCTGCACATTTTCTATAAATTCATTTCAAATAAAGTGTTTTTGTTATTAAGCCTAGAAGAACACTGTTTTTAAAAAGCTTGAGTACATCATACTGACATTTCTTTCCTTATAGGCTAAAAGAAACAACTTCTGCGCTATTCAGGGAAGAAAACCCAGATGGGGACATCTTTCTCAGGATCTGTGACTTTAAAGTTTAAGTCTGTGCAAATGCATCCAAAAGGAGACTGGTGAGTTAAAGCCGTGCAGCTTAGGAATGACCTGGAACAAGACATACCTGTGTCATGCGACCTTCAATTATGCCAGGATGAAATGGACAAGCTCACTCTGACTCCCAAGAAATGCAAAGACATTTTTGTTCACATTTACAGTAAGGTTTTATCAGGAACTTACATAGTGATGTATTAAACTTATGTTAGAATATATTTTATATACAACTTGATGTATTCTTTCTACATAACTAAATGTATTTTATATGTATAACTAGATGTAGATGTACTCTCTATATTCTGTCTGCTATATGTGTGCATATATTATACATATGTATTCATGTATGTATTTTCCCTTTCCTCATATAAACTACCTATTCTATTATATTCTCTATCTATTCTAATTATGTGTATTAGTCCAGTGATGAACTCATAGCTAAATGTGATGTTGAGAGTTGAAGCCTGGTTGGAGGAGGTGGGTGTCTCTTTTATTCTCTGACACCATGACCCTCGGCCATACCATCTTGCTCTCTGTCTAATATCTTCTCTCATGTCTTGCTGATTCTCTAAACACAACACAGATATTCTCATTCTATATATAACTATATATTGAAAGTTTCACATTTTGAATTTCACAAGTAGAAAGGTATGGGAGTGTGGAGTCTAGGCATGGAATCATGTGTATTCATTTTGTACTCAGCATACTCTACATGATTCTTTTCATATGTACATGTTTATATGAATGACATTGATGTTTCTGACTTCTCAGCACTTCTGTCCTCAACATCTGGTTCATACTAGGTAAATATTGATGACAGGGTGCTTTTGCTGAAACATAGCAGTAGATTCCAGTAGACCTTGATCACTGCATCAAAGGAGGCCTTCTGGCCAGAGCCTGCCCTGCAGACTGATCCATTCAAGATTCTCACTGATGCTTAGACAGCTCGCAAATATCTCTGAATCACATATTTCAAGCTAGCTTTATAGTTTTCCTCCTCAATTTTCCATTTCCACTTATTTTGTGTTTATGCAAGCCAAAGTCTTTGACTCCATATTTTACCTCATTCCCTGCACTATTTGTGGACATACCCTCTTACATGTACCTACAGAATGTAGTTAAAATCCACTCGTATGTGCAGTGGTAAGACACAGACCTGCATCTTCTACCTGAATGACTATGGTTGTTTCCATATTGCTCTATCCACTGACTTCCTGCCGTCTCTCAGCCTCTCTCATGTTATTCATTTAAATCTTCCTACAAAGGCTTGGCATGGTACTTACATTAATAGCCATATCATTGGCCATGTATACAGATTTCTGCAATCTCTATGTTTTGTGAAACTCTCCCACATTGCTGTATATCACCTTCTGTCTTACTGTACCTTATGCCATCTTGTTCTTTGCTTCACTGAATGTGTAAATCCATTGAAAATTTGAAATTTTTAAAGTAAAATATATCTTCTTATTTTCTTCATCATCTGTCTATACAGCCTGATTTTCTTTTTCTTTTAGGTCTCAACTAATATCTTATCAAAACCCTTTTTTAAAAAGCTTTTATCCTTTTCCAGTTCCTTCTCTATCATATTATCCTGCTTATTTGCTTTTGTATATTTATATTTTATAGCAATGAGAGGAGCTAACTTCTTTTTTAATCTTCTATTTATTTACTGGCACACAGTTTCACTGTGCAGGTTGGACTCATACTGATCCTCCTATCTCTGCCTTCCTGACATGGGATTACAAGTGTGTGCCATGATATCTAGTTTCCGTGGCTGGCTCAGCACCCAGGGCTAGCACAGCATGTGGTACTGGGGATAGAACCTGGGACCTTGCACTTGCTAGGCAGGTCCTGAGACTGCTGGGCTATCTCCTCATCTATATTTCATAACAATTAGGTACACCACACCATTAGAACATAAACTTCATCAGAAGAGCAAACTTTTCTTCTCACACAGTTCTGTATCCAGGACCTGGCAGCCTGCCCCTGAATCATAGATGTTTTGGATTTGTGGATGAGTGAAGGAAGGAAGGAGAGAGGAAATGACAGAAAGAGTAACTGCTGAGAGAGATTCCAGTATTTGGGTTTTTATAGCAGCAATACTGAAACAGAGGAGGGCAATTTCACAAAGTTGTTCCCACCTAAATGTTATCAATTTTCTTAGAAATAAGCAAAGTGTCTCACTTTAAGGCATTGTTTTTTTTTTCTGGAAAACATCCTGGGTTAAAAATCAAGTAATTATATAATCATGATAATTTCATGTGGGAGTGTTGTTCTAAAGGGATTTGTTTCCTCCCTGAGCCTCTGGGAAAGACCACTAAGCAACTGTTTTCTCTTAAAAGACTGAACTGAAGTACCTTTATTTATTTTTCCTTTGAATGCTTGCAGATGTTCCACAACAATCTCTTTATCACGGGCCTAGCAGCTAGTATTGCTAGAACTTTGAAAGACATTGTAGAATGACACCATAAACTTAAATAGATAACAAGATTAGAACCAATCAACAGTTCCTGTTTCTCTGCATAATGGATTTCTCTCTATTGGGCAAAACAGTTTGAATGAGGAGGCAACATGGAGAGCTCCTAGGTACAGAGATGCAAAGCTATGCTAGAGCAGAAGAGTCCCCTAGGATGGTCCCTGCCTATCTTAGTAGCTTCCTTGTTGATACAACACAATAATCAACACCACAATTTAAAGGAGTCAAAGCTTATTTTGGCATATGTTTTGAGCCCATAGATGACTGGTTCCAAAGCATTATGATGTGAAAGAAGGTCATGATGTCTTGGAAGAAAAGATACCTGCCTCCCCCAACCAGGTTCCAACTCTCAAGATCACATTTAGCTATGAACTCATCACTGGATTAATCTACAAATAAGTGTCACACCCCTTGACCAGTCACATTGAAAAAGCCCCATCTGTGAGTATCTGGGGCTTTGGGGGGACATCTAGACATAGCCTTACATTGCCATTGATAGCTGATGAGAGAGAATTACTCCCTAAGAAAGGCATCAAAAGGAGACAACATGCTGTTTCTCAACAGAAGTACAGCAACATCCTTACATTTCCATGATTAGGCCTTAATTTCGCAGGGTCAGCATTTGCTACAAATAGCATCTATCGGTTATCTGTCTTTGCCCGTGAAATGAAATGACATTAAAATCAATGTGAGTGGAATTTAACAAGTACATAAAGTGATTCTGTTTTCTCAACTCTTCAAACTATACAAAGAAACTTCCAAAAAGACAGTGACACATAAAGAATGGCTAGAAATTAGGGACTAAACATAGAAAGCCCCTATAGTTTATTTTTATAGCTAAAATTTCTTCTAAATGTAGTGCTTCTGATCATCACTCAGACACTGCATGCACAGATAAAAGACTTACGATTTCTTTGAGGATAGTCAGAATTTAGCAGTATTGTTCAGCTATTTCTAATGCACTTTTAACTTTATGTCTGGAAAACTTTTCCCTTGTTTCTGTTTTATTCAGGACTATATTGACCGTTTTTTTCCTCCAGAAACTAACCGTGACTCGTTTCAGTTCATTTGTAAATGTTTCTTTGCTCTCCTGGCCTCATTTCTGTCCTTTTCATTTATTTACTCATTTCCTTAAGATCCAGCCACCTTAATTTATAAAAGGTATCTGATAGAAGTACTAGATTTTACTTACAA
>PVKN010043580.1:0-10216 GCA_004027915.1 Capromys pilorides
TGTGATTTGACTGCATTTTAAATCATGAAAGAAGCTATTGACACATTTCTAGAATGGTCAATATGCACTCTGAAGTCCACACCCATGTATGCAAACTGTGTGTCTTTAAAGACAGAATAGAAATATGAAGCAAAAATGTAGAACTCAAGGCAAATTATTCTCCTCCTAAGCAGAATCCCATGGAACAGAACAAACGGTTTGTTTGTCCTCTGTACAAAGAAGGTTTGAGGTGAATAACTTGCATTCATAGAATCACTACTTTTGAAATACATGCTAGTGAGAAAATCTGACATAAACTGGAGATGGTGCTTCATTGTGTTGTGGCCTTAAACATAAGTTTTATGAAAAACTACAGGTAGATGCAGAAAATTCCTATGATATATAATACTAAAATAGGAACATGGTACCTACATTATGGTAAATTACATATATGGACAAAAGTAAGAGAATCAAATTTTTAGTAAGATACTAAATGTAAGTGATTGTTACAGTAATCTTCATTTTTTACTTAAATGAAAACATTAATTTTTTTGTTATTGTCGATACAGGGTCTTGCCACACAGCTTGGACTCATAGCGATCCTCCTGTCTCAGTCTACCGAGTGCTGGGATTACAGGCATGCACCACCACTCCCGGGGCATGGCTGACTTGGCATGGCACACAGTGCCTGGGATCAAACCCTAGTCCCTGCACTTGCTTAAGCAGGTACTTAGTCTGCTGAGCTATTTTGCCAGCCCTTTAATTTTTTAATGTATGGAAGTGCTTTTTTTTTTTTTAACCAGGCTCTAATTAATATCCTGTTTAACATTTATTCTAGTCAGTATTTATTAATTTTGTTTACTACAAGAGCTTGGAGTAGAGAATCTCAAATTACCAATTGTGCTCTCACATGTATTCACTCCAAATTCATTCAAGAGACACAAAACTATCTTTCGTGATGCACACCCTTGATAGTAGTTGAGGATTAAAATTAAGATGTTTGTTACCATATGCTGCCCAAACTAGAAGTCATATTCTGAAATGTGTTCTTTACATTTATTATTTACATTCAGGCAGCTTATAGTTTGAAAAAATATCAGTATTCAAAAAGCATTTTGCCATTTTCTTTCAATGCAACAATCCAATTGATACTTATTTTATTTTTTATTTTTTTATTTTTTTATTTTTTGGTCTTTTTGAGACAGGGTCTTGTTATGCAGTTGAGGCTGGCCTTGAGCTCACTTTTATAGCCCAGGCTGGTCTCAGACTTGCATCGATCCTCCTGCCTCAGCCTCCCAAGTGCTGGGATTACAGGTGTGTGCCACCATGCCTGGCTCCTATATTTCCTTTTTTTTAAAAAAAATATTCATTCATTTATTTATTTGGTATAGCATCTCACTACATAGCTTGGACTTATAGTGATCCTACTACTTCTGCCTTTCCAGCGCTGGAATTACAGGTGTGTACTACCACACCTAGTTTCCATGGCTGGCATGGTGTGTCCGGGTTCTGTGACCAACACCACGTATGGTACTGGGATTGAGCCTGGTCCTTGCACTGGCCAGGCAGTTGCTTAGACCACTGAGCTATTTCCTCAACCCTGTATTTTTTGTTAAATACACAGATATGATAAAATGGAAAATGATCACAAGCAACAAAATTCATAACTCAGCATTTCTGGAATTAGAAATAGTGTCTAATTCTGTCTCCAAAGCCCATTTTCTTTCTGTTCATTATACAGTATTATACAGCATCTGTTCTTACAGACATAAGAACATCAACATTCACTGTAAGGTTAGGCTGACAGGTGTAAATCCATTTAAAAATTATTTATGATGCAATAACATGGTGTATGATACTAAACATATGGCCAGCATTTTAGGTGAGTAGAAATGATGAACTAGTTGGTCTCCTAATAAACCAAGTAATGATGGTGATATATATTAGGATGCCTTCCTGAAGGGGTTGATGTGTTAGCCAAAAATCTTATGTAGGACATAAAATAATTAGATTATGAGAAAGAGATATTCCAATGAGGTAACTATGGAAGATAAGATTATAGGAAGTAAAAATATGGCAATATTGGCCAAAGACTACGTTCTGCATAGTACGGCATTTCTAAGACATAAAGGACAAGGTGAAAAGAGGAAAGCCTGAGAGATAGATAGACATTAGCATGATTATGGGGAGCCTGGTGTAAGCTAAAACATCTCTGCAACATTATTGTGTACTGAATACTAGAGTGGACCTCAGGACCTTTTAGTAGGAAATGTTGTAGGTAGACAGAGAAGGCCAGCAGACGAGTTTCCCCTGGAAGATGTTACCAGCCAACCAAGTGGTTTGCATGTGTGTCCTGTAGCAGACCAAGAACATAGGTTGAAAGACTTATTCCAAGTTAATGCATTTATTTATGATACAAAGAAAATTAGAATGTTATCATAAATCTTATAACTCCTAAATTATTCCGTACATCGCCAAATGATTTCAGTACCACCTCACATTCCAGCTGTGCAATCCTGGAGTTTGAAAGCATTGCAGAGTTGGCAAAATGCTGGTGTTCACGAGAATTTGCATAAATTCCACTAGACTTCTGTGCTTCATGTATTATATTCTCTCAGATAATTTTGTTCAGGAATAGTTCTTAAAGGGGTGAATGAAGAATAAGGACAGCTAGAGAGGGACACCAGGTAAGTCTTTATTTACTTTCCTTTTGGTCTTTGCTTAGTTTTTGTGGGTCTCCTCATTAGTGACAGTTTACCCTGTCTGGAGCTCACAAGGAGTCTGAACAGTTGCACTCCTGTTTGTGCCCAAGCCTGGTTTACTCAGCCTTCAGCCCATTCTTCAGTGCTTAAGTTCAGTGCAAGATCCCACATCTACTTTTTTTTTTTTTTTTTGTCTTTTTGAGACAGGGTCTCGCCATGCAGTTCAGGCTGGCCTTGAGCTCACTTTTGTAGCCCAGGCTGGTCTTCAACTCTCACTGGTCCTCCTGCCTCAGCTTCCCAAGTGCTGGGATTACAGGCGTGTGCCACCAGGCCCAGCTCTCACATATCCGCTCTTCTCTCTCATCTTTGTCTGGTGTCACCAATGATGAAGTATTTAGCTTCTGCGTTTTAAGTCTTAATGTGTTAGAGCTGCTTTTGTTGGGTCACTCCAGTTATGTTTGAGTAATTGCTGTATTAAGGTTTATGGACAAGTTTGAGTCTCATTGTGACATTTTAACTTCTGTTCTAATTTGAGCTGAATACTTCTGGAAATTATGTAGGCACTTTTCTGTATGTGTCAAAACTAGCAAAGAAAGGCTGGGGAGATGACTCAGTGGTCTAAGTGCCTGAATGGAAAGCACAATGACTTGGGTTTGATCCCTGGTAGAACATGCTTTGTCAGCACCAGCATCCCAGGCACTCTGTGCCAGCTACTGAAACCGGGCATGGTGGCACATGCCTTATAATCCCAGTGCTGGGAAAGGGGAGACAAAGGATCACTATGAGTCTCAACTGGGTAGGGAGACCCTGTAGCAAATGAATCAGGAGTAAAATAACAACAACAATAATAGTAGCAAAGAGTATCCCATCCTACCATAGTATTTATTTTTTTATTTTATCTTATTTTATTTTATTTGTCTTTTTTGACACAGGGTCTCACTATGCAGTTCAGGCTGGCCTGAGCTCACTTTCTGTAGCCCAGGTTGGTTGAGCTCACACTGATCCTCCTGCCCCAGCCTCCTGAGTGCTGGGATTAATTACCATAGTATTTAAATTTTGAATAGAAGATGGAGAAATTGAAGCTCAGAAATGTGTGAAATCTCTAACTTATTGACACAAAGTTACATAAGTACGTAGTGGCCACTACTCATTTTTGCCCTGTGTTCTTGAGGGAATATTAGTACATTTCTCTAGGTGACAGAGTCACTAATAGTGTAAGTAGGCTGAGTCTTTTGATTACTACAATATATCATCTTACTATATTTGGTAAATGTCAGCTCTGGCTCCTTCAAGTTAATGTGGCTTTCTTAAATTTGTCTTTTGTTTAAAGAATGTTGTCATATTTATTTCTTTCAACATGTGATTTATAGCTGATATAAACTTTTTAGTTTCTGAATGAGTTGATTCAGTGCATTTTTAAGTTCTTACTGATTGCATTTTCCGAGGTTGGGTTTGTTTTGTTCTGTTTTTAATTTACCGCATCCTGTTTATTATTGTTGGCACTGTTGCATAGAAACCTAAGGATTTTGTGTACTAATTTATTCATCAAATTTTAGTCTTCTGAATATTATATACTATAGATGACAAAATTTTATGGGATATGTCCCAGCTTTTATGGTCACAATTACTATGTTGTCTTGGGGCATATACTCAAGTTCCTATTTACTGAGCAAGAATCTCAGTCAAGAGCCACTTCCGTGTTCTGTGCATCTGAGAACCTTATGGAGCATTGCAAGGGATCATTATTTCTTTTCTTTTCTCCCCAGAATGATCAAAGATAAAATTCTGAGTGCAGAATGCTGAGGCAGTGTACTTAGTATGAAAGTGTAATTGTTGTGAGTGGAACATTAAGGGTCAGAGAGCCATGGCCCGAGGCCTACAGGGGAAGCTGGGGCAGGGATAAGTGTAAGACTGCTTTTATTACATCTAATATTATCATTTATCTCAAGGTCTAAGATGAGTTATGTTAGGAAATATATGGAAAATATTTCATCTGGAGGCTGATATTTTTTGTGTCCAATCAATGTTAGTTTTTTTCTTTTTTTCTTTTATGAGAAAACTAAAATTTTAAAACACAGGAAGAATAGTGATAGTTAATACACTGGGTAATGTTATCTTCAGAGTAGTTATTCAGAGTACAAGTGTAGACATAACACTTCTACAAATGATATTAGCACAAGCCTTTCTTTTCATTTTTTATTATTATGGACAGCTCTGCCTATCCTGGGGTGGGGCTGGCACAGAATGTGGTGCTGGGGATCAAACTGCAGTCTTTGCCGTTGCCTAAGCTTGCCTACGTAGGTGCTTTAGACCACTGAGCTATCTCTCTGGCCCAGGCTTTTCTTTTCAGTGAACTAAGAGAACAAGTAATGTAGCTACCTTATATCTGTTTTTCCCTTTCCTTTCCTTCTTTCCCCTCCACAAGTTCCTTTTCCTTTTGAACAGTTTCTTCTCATCTCATAATATCTGTTTTAACTTTTGGACATTATTCACTCTTTCAGCTTCTCACATTATCAAAATAATGTGAGCATTTGCCAGGTAGCTCAGTATTCAGTACACAATAATGTTGCAGAGATGTTTTAGCTTGCACCAGGCCCTCCATAATCAAGCTGTTTATCTATCTCTCAGGCTTGATTTTCTAGCCGCTTTTCACCTTTAGTATGAGTTTATAGCTACTCAGGATATGCTTTCAATATCTGCAATATTCCTTTTGCCAAGTAAATAATGTTTGGAGATTAGCATACACATTGATGGGTTTAAACACAATATCTCCTAGGGATTAGGTGCTATGGTAGAGGATTGGTATGGTAAAAACATTGGGTATTCGAAGGAAGCTCAATGTCATTTTTTATCAATTCCTGAGGATATGTCTTTATTTCAGTGTTTTTTTTTCTGCTAAGCTGACACCTTTACTTTAACATTCCTGTAAGACTAAAAGAAACATAATTTTTTTCTTACAAATATTCATAAATAAATAGCAAGATAGTCCAGTAATTTGATAAAGTCCTCCTAAACAGAAGAAAACAAAGTTTTAGTTTTAGGGTGTAGAAACTTGAACTTTAAATCATTTTTGCCTTAAAAAATTTGCAACTAAAAATGGGTAGAAATGGAAAATCTTGAGTTGTAAAATTCTTGATATTTTATATTTTTAAAATCAAGCATGTGGGTTGGAATCCTGTACCTGCTTTATGTTGCTTCTTTGTATTATATTGAGAATGCTCTACTCAGTGGAAGAATGTGAAACCTTAGTATTTGAGTTCTGTATCGCGAGATTACAAGAGCAATTTCTATGGCCAATTAAGAGGGAATGGAGCATACTATAATTCTTAAAATGAAACATGCCTGGCACATGACAGGATTCCCTTTGAGCATCACTAGGTGACTATGGTGAGGTGTGCATGCGGTGAGGGAGGTGTCCTGACTCCTGCTTTCCAGTTTGGGATAAAAAGTATTTTAATTTTTTGATTCTTTTTCTTTTTTATTTCCAGTACCAGAGATTGAACTCAGGACCCTGCACTTGCCAGGCAGGCACTTATTCAACTGAGCTACCTCCCTCACCTTTTTTTTTTTTCTTTTCTATACCTCCTCCACATTTATACTTAAGGCCTCTGTTATTGTGTCATGATATTTTTCTTTCTTATAGCCCTTTTACAGATGTAAAAAAAATAAATTTTAGTGAAAAGAAATAGACAGTTTCACAACAGGTTAGTAGGACAGTTACAATAATTAATACATTGCATATTGCTGTCTTCATAGTAGTTCAGAGTACGAGATGAGATGCTGACATGATATCTTGTCTAAACACTGTTAGTACAAATCTTTCTTCTTACTGAACAAAGTGAAAGTAGCTATATATAGTCCAATAGCTCATAGTAGTAGTGGGTTATCAGTATAACTGCCAATATCGGAGGCTGTTAACTTGAGCTTTTACAGCTCAGCATATTAATATGGATTTCCTCTTAATCTCTTGTGGTTAGACTTTTCTGCTGAATGGTTAAGACCAAGATAAAGCAAGACCTATGTATTAAAAAATACAACTTTTGTATCTGACAAGTTCAGTCAAATTCCCTCAAGATTTACCCTGAAACCATGTACAGCGGTCTGTAGATCTTTTGTCAGTTTCAGCCATCTGAATGAGTCATGACCATTGCTTGACCACTTTTCACTCTGTGAAAGCCTAAGAGAATGGCTACTCTCTAGGTGATTCTTCTTAGGCACACTATGCAGCATCAATCCCTTTCCTCTGTGGCCCCATAATCTCCTTATACAGATGTTACAAATTTATAACACAGGAAAAGTAAGAACTTTAGCACTTTGAAACCGTGTGCAGGGTCCTGAGATACAGATTTGTCACACACACTGTCTGTTTACATTAGCAACGCGTGTTTCCCTTTGACTGTGTGGCCTTCCAGCGCCTCTCTGGTAGCTGGTCCTATGAGGTCACATTTTGCATTTGTGCAGTTGTTGGAGATCAGAGTTCTCTGTAATCACTGAACTTTAACTGTCAGGGTGTCCTAGAACTCCAGAGGCCCAATTTAGATGGCATTGCTGATTCCTCAGTGTGAAATTCTCCTGCCAATTCCCGATGAGTAAAATGATTTTAGCACACTTTCTAAAAGCATGTATAGGAATCAGAATATAGAGTCATGTGATTGAGTCACCTGTCCTAATTACTCTTTGTGAGATGTTTTCTGACAGGTAGCTCTACAGCTGGACAGAGGAAAGCATGCCTCACAAAGTATTGCTTTGAGCATTCCCTTTCCGTAGCATGACTCAGCAACTGTGCTGGCGTGCAAGACACAACCATCAGCAAGCACCGGCTTAGGGCTTAGAGCGCTTGCTGCCACCCATAGAATCCATTCATCACCTGGAGAACAGAAAGTCTGAGGCATTTAATTTGTCATCCTGAGCATCCATGTGTCTTCCTATTGGCTTGCCACACAATCAGGATGTAACAGATGATATTTACCAACGCTTCAAGATATATATGTGTTTTTTACTGCTGAAGATCGGTGTATAGATCACAATACTTCTAAAGAAGAACTTCTGTGGAGGACCTATTTTTTATTTTCCTGGGTCAGTTCTTTTTGTTGAGAACTTGTACATTGATTTTGTTGAGGACTTAGTACACTGGTAAGGAATAAACCTGATAACTTGTATTAAAGGAATACCATCTGGAATTTTGTAATTTTTAAATTTTATTGTGAAAATTATTTTTATCTATAAAAATGCAAGTGTTTATTTTATTTATTTATTTATTTATTTATTTATTGTAATACTAGGGATCAAACTCAGGACCTTGTGTTTGCCAGATAGGCACTTACACCACTGAGCTATCTCCCCAGCCCATGTGTTTAAATGCCCCATTTTTAGATATCATGAGATATCATAATATCTTACAGATGTGAACATTTTAAATTTAGTTATTTCTCAAATTTTTAAAAATCTATATTGGTCTTCATGAAAAAAATTCTGTATCTAAAGAAAGGTAAAAAGGAAGTTTTTTTTTTTTTCTGTTACTTAATTTAACTTCTACATGAATTCTCACTGGTAATTCATATAAAATGGATCTTGAATAATTTCAATCATAAAAATTCCAATTACATAGAATAAATTTCACTATGTTAATTGAAAGAGATCAGACACTAAAATGTAAACACCATATGATCCCTTCCATATGCTGATTCTAAAATAGTTGGAATCATAGAAATTGAAAGGAAAAAAAAAATGCTTATCAAAAACATGGCCATCTAAGGAGGAAAACGAGGGGAAGAGGTTGATGAGAAGGTGCGATAGTATTTTCCCCTTAGAGGAATACATTCTGACATTCTGTGGCATAGCAGGGTAAATATTATTATTAATAATACCTTATATATTTCACAATATAGCAATGATAGAAATGATAAATGTTTAAGGTGATAGATTTGTTATTTAAGTTAAATTTATGAGTTGCCAACTTATCCACGAATTAGAGCATCGTTATACCTTAGGAATACACACAACTAATATATGTCAATCAAGCATCATTGACAACAAAAAAAATATTGTATGCACTGTATAACTCTCTATGCTACAGTATTGGATTTATGTGCTATAACTTTTCTCCTGCATGATTAGCAGTATATAACTCATCAGAACAGCTATGTATTATTAGACTTAGTGATGGTTTGATGAGTGTATATGCTGTTACCATTCTCATTGGCCATTTGAATCCCTCAGGGTATAGATGAGGCCATTTAATTACATGGTGATTCTTCAGTAAATAGGCAACCTAAGAATAGGTTTTGCAGGGGTCTGTTGTTAAAAGAAATTTGTGCCCTCCACAATCTGAGTTGCTAATAATGTGAAGCATGTTATTTTGAAAATAGAGCTCAATAATTTACAATGATGACTTAAAAGTCTGATTTGATCCTTATTGACTCACTGTCAATGAACTAATGTATGTAACTATTAGAAGTAGATTGTGTTGGTGGCATCTTGACAAATTGAAGTCTTATTTTGCCTTTAAAACATTTAGAGTCTGTTTACAGAAGTCGAATTATTTGGCACTTAACAGTGTTCGTCACTGATAACATTTTTATGTGGAGAAAGCACCTATGAAATTTTTAGAGGTCACGATTCACCATCAGATATGAAAATTGAAGCTCAGTAATCCTAGATACTCACTATTTAATTTTATCTAAAGTAAATTTTACAGCAAATGGCAAGCAGTAATGATTTTCACAAAAAGTATAACATTTGTATTCTTTTTAAAGATTGCTCATTCGGAAGAAAGCAATTTAAAATGTCCTTTCGAGAGTTAAATTTTCAAAGTTAAAGAATAAAACATAATAGTTTTTATATAAATACTTGGAAGAGTGAGATGAAATGAAGAAAGCCTTATATCAAGAGCTGTTGGGGGAGGAATGTGACCTGGAGAGTGGACCTGTGACATCTTACATTTATTATGCTGCTTGCCATCCAAACATAGACCCAGAGTACACAGCTGTATTTGCAAGCCTGGAAGTCTGAGAAGAGATCTGTCAAAGAGAAATTTATTAGCATATAGATCTACAATCACAAATTGAAATGACGTCATCAACAATATGGGGGACTTCTGTCTTAGTTTCTTCACTCATTGCCGGGATGCAGCTCTCGACCTTGTATCGTAAAGGAGACTTCCAGGCATGTTCTGGCTCACAGTGTGTAGAGGTGCAGTCCACAGTGAGGCGGCTCCCACATGTGACAGAGCAGTATAACAGAAGAGAAACAGCTTGAGGTATGGGAACCGGAGCAGAAAGGAGTGCAAGGCATGAAACCTGGGAGTCGTTCCCTCAAGACCATCTCTCCAGATCAAATCGCACTTGCCCAAAGACCTACCTATGAATAAGTGAGGTTTCTGGAGACTATCAAGATCTAAATCATGATAAAACCCAAGACATAGTTTCATGACCTCTAAATATGGCTTTATTTATAAGCACACTGAACACTTCATATAAATCATCTTTCTTCCCTGTAATAATACATAAAGTAGGTCTTATTATCATTCTCCTCCC
>PVKN010043581.1:0-10216 GCA_004027915.1 Capromys pilorides
CCAGATTGGCCTCAAATTCATAACCTATATTAGCTTATGGAGTGTTGGAATGCTTGAACTACTTTTCTTCTCAAATTCAAACTTTTTAGTATTTCAGCATACAAGTCTAGGAAAGAAAAACTAAAGGGAATTTACTATCAGGGTTAGTAATTTGATTCCATGTGAATAAGAACCTACATTTTTTAGCTTCCAAAAGACAAACTCAGAAATGATTGGGTCACACTTACCAAGACCCAGTGAGACCAAGTAAGCCACATGGCAAACGCAAAGGCATTGTAGGAGGGGAGCCATAAATGGTCGTACATTGTGGAGCCATGATTTGGAACAGGCCGTGACATGAGTGTGCCACTTCCTGCATCGTCCATATGCTCTCAGCCTGTGTCTCCCATGCTCATGAACTGTTTTCACAGTTCCTGCTGCTGTTGATTTTAGCTCTTGTCTCAACTTCTTAACTCTTTCTGATTCAGTTTTAGGGGCTCTTCTTAATATTTATGGGATTCATTATGCCTTCAGATTTAAGAAAAAATGTCTTATGCATTTTGTCATTAGATTTAATTTTTTTAATCCTTAGATAAAGGAGAATGACTTCATAATGTCCTGTCTCAGATTATTATAACAGTTAAGAAGAACACTTGTACTTTTCAGTTCCCAACAAGAAAAAAAAGGAAAATAAAAGCTCAAGGTAAAGCAGAAGAGATGAAAAAGACACCTCTATCTCAGGACAGAGGTACTCAACAGATCCTAGAGCAGTGACAGCAAACCCTGTAGAGCTTTCGTGGTACAAACAGCCCACTGTGGCACACGTGCCATAGATTTGCTACCACTGTCCTAGAGGACTTATTGACCAACTCCATTTTCATCATTGTGTCTGCTGTATTTAATTACATAATTTCAGAAGCTATGGAAAAGCAGATACATCACTGTAGTAGTGATAGTAGGGATAGCTGAAAGTTTTATCTTTGCCCTGATTCCTCTACTATTACCCTAATTTTGCTGACATTGAAGGGTCCTTCAAGCATCAAACATGGGTGATTAATTGCAATTCTTTCTTCTGAAAGAAGAAGAAAGTGATGGGTGAGAAACTGCACCCATTCTGAAAAGGATCGCATCGTGAAAAGTAGACACCTGCCCCAGACTAAAGGCTAGAAGTGTTGGCAAAAGCAGAAAAGAAGCATTCCAGGAGACATACTTCATCAGAAGACATGTCACTTTACAGCCATGTGGCAGTGACAACTGCAGCAGGGTCTAGAGCTCTAAGATCAACATAAGATGGTTTCACAGCTAGAAGACAACAAAGGAGGTCATAGAATATTTGGCTAAATTGCTTGTGGTGGCCCATGGCTATAATATTAGCATTCTGGGATATTGAAGCATAATGACAGTAAGTTTGGGCCCCATCTGGGAAACTTAAGTGAGACTCTGGATGAAAATTTAAAAAATAAAAAACAGCTAGGGATGTTACTCTGTGCAAAGGCCCTGGGACCAATCCTGAGTACCACACACACACACACACACACACACACACACACACACAAAGTTTTTGGTCTGATCATATCTCCTAGACATTATTATTATTATTATTATTATTATTATTATTGTTGTTGTTGTTGTTGTAATTATTATTATTATTGCACTACTGGGGATAGAACTCAGGATCTTGTGACCTTGAGCTCACTATATAGCACAGGCTAGCCTTGACTTCATGACAATCCTCCTGGCTCTGCCTCCCAAGAACTGGGATTATAGACCTGTGCCAAAATGGCCAGGTTCCTAGATGTTTTTGAAAAGCCAATTTTTCTTTATAATTTTCCTTATGAAATGATTCAGAAAACTGATAAGAGTAATTAATGGAAGTTTTTTTTTTTTTGATTGATGTTCTAAATCCAAAAACACCCCCAATAATCTGGATATCTGGAAAATAATCTTTAATAGATCTTTTAGAGCTGGGAGACTAGATAAAACCAAATCCTGAGCACATACATATTTTTCCCAGAATTTACTTTGCAATGACTGGTTTATGAGCAGTTATAATTTAATGGCTGAGTTTTGAGAAAAAAAATTTGCTGATGTGCTAAAGAAATACCACTGAGAGGCTCTGGGTTTGGATTTGCTCCGTGTGTGAACCCTTCCGACATTTTCTCTTGGGATGTTTTGGACAGTGGCTGAGCCATTCTTTCTGTAATATACATGGGGGTCAACAAATGGAATCCCCAAATCTGGTACTTCATTCACAAATATGAAATGGGACCTGGAGGCTAATAGCTCATAGCTCATGATGGATAAACTCAGGAGATAACTACCTAGAATTGGAAGCATGCAAAGATGAAGGGCAGAAGGAATGTCTGCACTGGTTACTAAAGCTTTTAAAATAGCACAGTGGTGACATCTTCAGGCTACTTAAATAAGGTCACTCTGAAACTGACAGATTCTGGAGTGTCCACATGCAAAAATCTCTTAAAGTATTGCTAAAGATGTTTTCCCTAGACTCTTAGACTCATTGTTATAATCTGGAGATTTCTTAAAAAGTGCCATGTCTACTTGCCTGAAAATACAATTACTATTGAACTATTCATACTACATGACTGACACATGAAAAAAGTGCCAATTTTCATTATTTTAGGAACTGCACAAAACTTGCTTTTTCAAGAACTCAGTTAAGGGCTGGGGAGATAGCTCGGTGGATAAGCGCTTGCCTGGCAAGCACAGGGTCCTGAGTTCAATCCCTGGTATCACAAAAAACAAACAAACAAAAAAAAACTCAAGGGATGCTTTTATAAAAGCAGTGATAAAAGTTGACATGGGGGCTGGCAAGATGGCTCAGTGGTCTAAAGTGCCTGCTTAGAGAAGTAGGCAACCACAGTGACTGTGGTTCAATCCCCAGCACCATGTGCTTCGTCAGCCTCACCCAGGGCAGGCTGAGCCAGCCATAAAAAAAAAAAAAAAAAAAAAAAAGTTGACACGAATCTCGCCATCCTGACAACTTCAGAAAAGATCTAAGAATATCACAGAGATGAGCTTGTAAAAACCCTGAAGAGTAGAGATGGTTTTATCCACAAATTTGTCTCACAAATTTTGGGCAGTTTTTTCTACATAGTGTCGAGTAAGCCAGATATGAAATGGTCCCTTGCAGCTGGGTGTGGTGATATAGGAGACTAAGGCATGAAGATTGTAAGTTTCAAGCCAGCCTGGGCAACTTATCAAGACTATGAAAAAAGAAAAAGAAGAAGGAAGACAGGAAGAAGAAAAAGGAAAAAAATTAGGGCTTGGGGTAGGATGCAGCTCAGTAAGCAGTATAGCATTTGCCAAGCATGCACAAGGTCCTGGAATCAATCACTAGTACCGCAAAAAATGGAAAAGAAGTTTCCAAAGAATAGTTGTTATACTCAATTGCTGAGGGTAATAGTACAGGTAGGTTCTCCAAACATGACTAAATATATGCATTTTCTTTTCTGATAGAGTGCCAAATCATTAAGAGACTGTATATTAGGACTTGAACTATGATGTCTCTTGTGGCTTGTATCTAGATGTCCTCCCCGCCAAGCCTCATGCACTGTAGGTGGGACATTTCAGAGTTGGCTGGATTTAAGGGGTGTATTACTAGAATTACAGGTATATGATTAGACTGTTTCTCGTCTTCCTTGCCCTCTGTCATGCTGCCCACACTCGGAGCCAGCCACCTAAGGACTGCAAGT
The DNA here is from genome assembly GCA_004027915.1 of Capromys pilorides. NCBI lineage: Eukaryota > Metazoa > Chordata > Mammalia > Rodentia > Capromyidae > Capromys > Capromys pilorides. The sequence continues at coordinate 3,693 of PVKN010043581.1, forward strand.
TCTATAAACTGTGAACTAAAATAATCCTTTCTTTTTTCAACTTTGCTGAGAATTTTGTCTCAGCAACAAGAAAAATAACTAAGACAATCTCTTAGCTAAAATTAACAATTTACTTACAAAATATATTAAGGTAAAAAAGGAAACACTCAGCAGCTGGGGTTTGATCCCTGGCATGCCTAGCCCCCTCCCACACACACACACTCCAGGTGATTAAGAATGGATGTGGTGACACATGGCTATAATACCAGCTCTTTGGGAGGCTGAACACAGGCAGATCATAATGAGTCCGATCTATGATCTACGTAGTGAGACCTTGTAGACCTTGGAGACTCTTACTAAAAAATACAAAAACAAAAACAAAAAATTAAGAAAAAGGAAACACCATTAAACAATATTCCTCAAAAATGAGAAAGAAAACAATATACCCATTTGACATTTGTTCCCATAAGCATGGCTTGCATGTGGGAGTTGTAGTTGAGGTGGATGTAAAACTAGGAGATTTTTCAAATTGTTTCTGCTAAGTCAGACAACTCAGAACCACTCCTATGGAACACATAAACTGCAAAGGCGATCAGTGATCTCAACATATCACTTATCCCTGGTGGTCTAGTGGTTAGGATTTGCAACATGTCACTTAGCCACCCTACTGGAGTCTCCTAGATTATCACAAAGCTGTCTTTTTTTTTTTCTTGTATTTTAGGGAAGGGTCAACAGGATATTCAGGGTCTCACTACTAGCTCAGACTCCTAGTGATCTGCCTGTTTACAGCCTCCCAAGAGCTGGGATTATAGGCCTGTGCCACCACACCCAGTCTATAAAGCTATCTTTGTGTATGTTAATTAAAACTTAAGATCTACCCTAGGGTTACTCATACAACAATGCTATGTAGCACAGATACACTTCTTGCTGCAAAGTATCTTTTAATCTAGTAACCTAGACTTCTTGCCTAAAATCAATTGAATCTCAGTTAATCAAAGCATCTTCATTGTTTGTAACAGGATCCCCTTCAAATCTGTGGATAGTATGTTAGTACAATCTCTGTTAACTGAAAGCACTCCAACTACCTTATTATCATGAAATGTTATTCTTTTCTCTTTATGTTTGTATTCACTGAAAGAGTAGACTAGTTATGTGATAAGTTACCCTAGACATCCATGTGGAGTCTGCTCTCATCAAAAGTAAAATAGATTCAAGGAGCTACCATTTTGGTCCTCTCCAGAGCGTGCCAAATTGCTGCAAGTGAAAGGATAAAAAACACATTGATCTTTCGGAACACAGCGTTGAGGAGGTACATGGATGCCTGCCTGAGAGTTGTATTTGTTGAATTCTCTTTCATGTGACCTTGGCAACTAATAAAGACTGCTAGTGCTAGAAAAAAAACATTTATGCACTCATATTTGGAATAATTTGTGACATTGCAATGCCATAGAAGCAAATAATTTTCTTAACCTCCTTAGACCTTTCTATGTAAATGATCACAAAAATACATAAGTTATCTGAAAAGTAAAAGATGACTAGAGTGGGAGAAATAGAGTTAGATACATCCTTGTAAAAGAGGCAGTTACAATGAGATTCACATCAGACTCAGAAATATTGCAAGCAAACAATGCAAAAAAGAAATAAAATGTCTTTAGAATTTTGAGGAACAAACTTTCGAGTTCATAGTGTTATCAGCCATGCAGTCATTCCAGTGAGGTGCTAAATACTCTGGTGAGGTAAGCAGCCAGGAAATATAGTATGTTAGGGCCGGTGTTAAATAGAGTTTAAAAAAGAAAAACAGCAAAATTAGTAACTCATATCTCAGATGTCATCAACATGGTGAGCATCATAAAGAAAGAGTAGTCTAAGGAATTCAGGAGTATATAGGTTTTGTTCACATACAATAATCTGTCCTTACAAGACATAGGCTGCAAGACCTACCCACCACTCCAGTGGGTCCCAAACCTTATATTTACAATGCTTTTTCATGTACGTATAAATGTACCAGTGATGAAGTTTAATTTACAAATTAGGTACTATAAAAGATTAACAACACAATAGTAAAACCAAGCATTATAATAACAAACTGTAATAAAAGTTGACTATGGTCTCTTTCAAAAATACTTGCCTGCAAAGTCTTCATTCTCCTTTTTCAATGATACGATGTTCTCCATTTGCTATGTGATGAGAGGGAGTGGGTTACACTGTGGAGCACTGTGATAGCTGTTATTGACCTTTTGCCAATACATCAGGAGAAAGAGTACCTACCTCAGATGGTCCTGGATCATCAAGCCATGACAATATTGATGAGTGGTTGTCAGGAGTACATGATGACAATTTTGGGAGAATCCTTGATAGGGTTATTTTGCTGAAGCTAATTTGAAGAACATTGTAGTCAGAATTTTTTTTTTTCTTTTCAACTTATTCAAGAATCGTTATAGAGGTTAAAATCTGTAGTCATACAGGTGACTTCAGTGCTGCTTTCTACCTGAGGACATATTCCATATTCTTTTTCTCTGTATTTAGGGCAGGGACTACAGGGTATACAGGGTCTCAAGTATGTAGATCAGACTTGTAGTGATTCTTCTGTTTTCAGCCTCCCAAGTGCTGGGATTATAGGCATGGGCCAACATGCCCAGTCTCAATCACCATCTCAATGCTGCCCGGGGGCAGGGCTGGCACAGCATGCAGTGGGATTGACCCAGCTTCTGTGCTCTTAACCAGGCACTTTAGTCCGCTGAGCTATCAGGCTGGCCCTTTTTTGTCTTTTTGAGACAGGGTCTCACTATTCAGTTTAGGCTGGTCTTGAACTCACTAGGTAGCTCAAGTCAGCCTCAAACTTGCAACAACCTTTCCACCTCAGCCTCCCAAGGTCTGGGATTACAGGTGCGAGCCACTATATCTTGTTATTTTAATCTGTCTTCCTTCCTTCTTCCTCTCTCTGTCTCTGTCTCTGTCACTGTCTCTCTCTCTTTCTCTCTCTCTCTGTCTTCAGAATGTTCTTCCACCTCTTCGTCTAGCTTATCAGCAAGTGCTTTACCAAATTGTCTTGTGTTAGTAAGTTTCCTAACTTTCCGTTGACCCATAAGAAGCCTTTAAAATAATTTCATACTTCATAAGTTCATCTAATAAGTATTTGTAGTTTCTAGGTTAATAGATCAGTTGCAGCTTAGGTAGCTGTCATTAGGTGGATGTCATTGCATCTGTAGTAGTAAATGATTTCTAGCATGTCCAGATTAGAGGCTTCATCAAATGTTGATTGAATGTGACCAAATTCCAAGCAGATGTCTATGGTCCTAATAAAAAAAATAATGTCCTCATAAAGGAGCTGAAATAGTGAAGTTTATTGAGAGGTTAAAAAAATATAATCTCAATATTTCCATGTTTATAGCAAACAGATTCAAAATGGCCGTGTGCAATACTATTAATAGTATCTTAAATTTAGCCCTTCTTATTTCACATAGTTTTTGTTTATGGAATGAAGCATTAGTGGGACCATTCTATAAACAAGATGACTTTCACCCAAGAAGACTTTCTTATTGTGCTTCCAGAACCTAAGCAGGTAAATGTTATTTTTATTTTTATAAGTGTATTGATTCTGTTCCTTACTGATAATATTTTTATCATATATGTACATGATAGGGCTGGGGAAATAGCTCAGTAGAATAAGTGCTTGCCTGGCAAGTGCAAGGGCCTGAGTTCAGTCCCCAGTTCCACAAAGAAAAAGAAATAACAACAATAAAAACCTTACTCATATATATACATGATACGTAGTAATTATATTCATCCTGGAAAATTAGTACGTCTGCATATGGCATCTTAATCATTTTTGCTTCCCTTTCCCCTCCTGACACTCCTGTCTCCCCAATCCCTAGGACCCCTAGCCATTTAGAGCATGAACTCTACATTGTACCTAGCTTTATCATATGGCCTGTATAATTGCCACATAGTAACAGATGTGACCTTCCATGTTTTGTACCCTGGTGCTCCCTTTTCACTTTTATGAATGTAGCGTCTACTGAGCATCTCCTAGGAGAGCTTGGTTTCACTGCAGTAAAGATTTGGTTCAGGTGGTATTCTTTCTCCTTACTCAATTTCTTCAACTTTGCTGGTAAGTGGTAGCATTTCATTGGCCTATGTAGCCTCTCCCACAAACCATGATCCTCTAGGAACCTGAATGGGAGTTTGGTCATTTCTCAAGTCTTCTTTTATGTCTCAGCCCAGCAACAAGTGCAGATCTACCAATTGTTGCTGCAAGGAATTTGTTCACACATTAAGAATCCAATTTACAGCTCCTACCCAAGGCACTGTATCCTCAGTCTCCTAGCTCAGGTCACCAAACAAGCAGGTAGCTTTTTTTTTTTTTTTTTTTCAGGACTGGGGATTGAACTCAGGTCCTTGAGCTTGCCAGGCAGGCACTTGTGCCCCTGAGCTATCTCTCCAGCCTCCAAGGAGGTAGTTTTAACCAGGTGTGTAATGACTTCCAAGGGGCAGATGCCTGGAAGTAGAGTAGAGGAAGGACTAAGACACATAGCTCCTAGTTTCTCCCAAAAGACATTTGCCAGCACACTTCCAGCTGCCACTTGACACTTGGGTTTTCAGACTGCAACAGAACTAGAGAAGCTTGAATAGAAATTCAGGCAACCCCTGAGCTCCCTCCCACAGCTCACCCCAGCAATGCATCCAGCGCTGCTGTTTGTTTTTAGGAAGGAGCTTTCTCATGCACAAAATTTCTGAACTTCTACAGTTTCCACCCAGGAAACTACTGTAAACCACTTGGCTCTGGGAACTGAAGAGACTTGTCATTCCACCAAGTAAGGAGATAGTTTTAAACAGTAATTTGAGTATTTTGAGGGCTCCACCCTCAGGGTCAGTGCAGAGGAAGGGCTAACATGCATATCTCCCTGATTCTCCCTAGGGAGCTTGTCTGTACAGAACTCTAGCAGCTGTTGGAGGGTTGGGCTTATACTTAGACTGCATCTGGGCAGCAACCAACCTGACAACAGAGTTCTGGGGTCCTGATTGGGAGTTTGAGCATGTTTGGAGCCTTTTGCTCAAGGTCACTGGACCAATAAAGTCAGGTTTGTAGTTTTTCTTGGAAAGGCATCTGTCCATGTGTTGAACACCACAACTTTTACAGTCTTCTAGGGGATTGACAATTGGTAAGCAAGAACAGGTAGGTGGTTATGGGCATTGAACTATGTTTTCCTTGAGCAGGCTATACCTGTAAATATGCAGAACTCAAAGAGCAATGCATCATGGTAGTTGGGGGTGGCAGGAGAGGGTCATGTGTGGGTCCTAATGATGGTTAGAAATAGCAGCATGAACTCAAGGATCTCACAGCTTTTGGGAAACTATTGGGCAGATAGATAGGGAAGCTGCTTTTTACTCAACTGTCCCATGTGTGAATATCTGCAAATTTCCCAGAGATGAACCCTCATTTCCCTATGGTTGCAGCCCAGGCAGAATACAAGTCTGAAGAGAACTAACAACCAGAGGCAGCCAGCATCCTGGGAACCCCAGACCTGAGGCACAAGGGAGCCCCGCTGGGGGAGGGGCTGCAGTCCTTAGTGCTGACGGCCACACAGGCACTTCACTTGCACAGGGGATGAAGCTGATGACAAGCTCTTGCCTGGAAGGTTCCTGAGTTTTCTGCAGAAACATTCCATGGCTACTGACTCCTACTTCTCCTCCTCCAGGAGGAACATTTGCTTTGATCTTGGTGGTCTCCAACACACAGATCTAGCACTGGAATGAAAAAAATCTTTGTAGAAATCAGTGGATTAGACTGAGAGATGCAGATTCAACATAGTACAGGGAACCCCAGATCCATTTTAGTGAGGTGCTTGCCATTTCCAAAAACCTGAGTGAACCCCAACCCACTCCTGTCCCCCTTTTATAGAACCTAGCACTGAACCTCAGAAGCCTCTTCAGTATTCACAACCCTACTGGCCATGCCATCGACCTGGCCAGCTGGTTTGAAGGAATCAGCTTGGCTAAGAAGAGAGGAAAAACCTATCACTACTGGAGGTCACATCTATGGAGCTGCTGTACCGCATGGAGACCTGATTGGCCTGAGGTAAGCCTGGCCAAAGAAGAGGCCTAGGCAGGCTCTGAGAAGGTAGCTTATTATCCCAGCTCAAAGCTACAAAGCTGGGCTGGAGAACATTCCAGGGTTGGATCCCAAGCGATGGCATCATTGCAACCAAGTGGGGCTTCAGGATCAGGAACCACACTGGCTGGCCAGCTAAGCTTCAGAACAGCCCACCTTTGTCTCTTATAATACTTTTTGAAATAAAGTCTATTTTATCTGGTATTAGTGGGCCACCTATACTGCCTTTTGGTTTTTTTTTCATGAACTATCCTTTATTTTTAAACTTTTTAATATTTTTTGTTAGTATATGTTTGCAGTACAAAGTTATTATACTCATCGTGGGGCATTGGTATATGTACATAACGTATCTTAAATCATTTTTAACCAATAGAATAGATTAGAAGATGTAACAACTATAAACACAGCCACCTTATTTTTGATAAAAGAGCTA
>PVKN010043582.1:0-10216 GCA_004027915.1 Capromys pilorides
TTACTTTGTGCATGGCAACCCTACCTTCTTCATTTTCCTGTAAAATATTTCATCATCATCGCTATTATATCATAAATTAATTACTAATGTGTTTGGAAAAATATACAGAATTTAGCTTTCTAAAATGTTACTTGCATTTTTAGACGTAGCATTGGTGTGTTATATAGCTGAGTTAAGTCTGAATAAAAGAACTCTTCCTCCTTTAATAATAGTTCACAAACATTAGCTCTTGCTCACTGGAGAAAGTATATTCTAACAAGTTTTACATTAACCATACCACACAGATTTAGTTTTCACTCTATAGGAAAAGTTTCCTTTTGAATAATTCAGTTTCAAATATTTGAGATTTTCTACTCAGAATCTAAATTATTTCTCTATGGATAAATAAATATTTTTTTTTGTTTTACTTGTTTCCTAACTATGTTGTTTTTTTTTTTTTTTTTCCTGGAAAAAAAGAACTGTTTTTAGTTAACATATCCTGACGTGAAATGTAGAAATACCTGAGTTTATACAATTTATATGTATGTTTATCTCCTTTGGTTTCAAGAACCCTTATCCTTCAGCCACATCATGTTCAAAAATAATTTTTAAAAGGCCACCAGCCAGGGCTGGCCAGGTAGCTCAAGGTACTAAAGTGTCACAGTGGCCACGGTTCGATTCCCCGCGTGCCACTCCGGCCCCACTCCCACGGCGCTCTGGGAAGGCTACTGAGGCTGGGCGTGGCGATGCGGACCTGTAATCCCTGGGCTTGGGGGTCTGAAAACAAGAGAATCACTACGAGTCCAACCTATGTAGTGAGACCCCGTGGACCCTGTACTAAATACGTCTAAACTAAACAGAAAAAAAGCCGCCAGCCACTTGGACACACTTTTTGTGAATGAGCATTTCCTTCTGTGACTCCCCCTTTTTTTCACTCATGATAGAAAACTCAACCCTTGGCAGTGTATTCTCTCTCTAACACATAGAAGATGGAAACATTGTCTCGGGAACAAAGAGCAATGCTATTTATTTAGTTGGAACATGGGAAGGTTGCAGTTAGGTTGAGCGAGATCTTAAGGGTCTTTTGGGGATCTTCTATAAATTTGAATGGCTTACTTGCCTTATTACACAAGGAGAAAAATTAACATAAAAAATTAAAGAAAATTATTCTTCTGTTCTTCTGCTTGTACAAATTGTCAAAATGTATAGGCTGATGTGCCCTTATTAGGTTTGGCTTTTAACTGGAATACAGTTTTTAAAAATTCATAGGAAAAAAAGATAGTATATTATCAATAAAAATTTTTAAAATCCTAAATGTATATACATTTCATTATTAGTACTTTCTACTAAGAAATGCATATTAAATGGGAAAATGCTAATACGTGAGGTTGAGGAGTAGACAATGAAAAAGACTTGAGGAAAGGCATGAACAATATTAAGCAAACTAAAATACCAAAGCAATCAGTGCCTACAGTTTCAAACTTGCACTCGTATTCAACAAATACCTATTCCAAACTTATATATTACCATATATAAGTGGTAGATACACTTATATATATGTGTACCTATCACTTATATATGGTAATCTGAACAACTAATTAGAAGAGAAAACTGTGCAATACTAGAAATACTGTCACATTTGCAGCATTTAGTTTAGTGTAACTCTGTCATGTGCAATTTATTGTTTCAATACTACTTTGTATATCTTTAAAAAATAAAGAATAAGAATATATTGCTTAAAACAGGGTGCTAGATCTTGCAGTTAAATTTACCTGCAAGTTAAAAAAAAAAGTTACTTGACCAAGTATGTGCACAGGAAGGTGTTAAGGATTCCTACTAATTTTAAAGCTAAGCCAAAAAGTCATTCTCTTCTTTTGGATAGCTCAGCTAGCTTACATATCCAGAGCATTTCACTTTGAAGCCTTACACTGCCTCAGATCACTGGCTTTTGACCTGGGTTTATTATTGGCTTTTACAAATAGCAGGTGCAAATTATAAAACACTGCTTTGTTTCACTTGTTTGAACTACTATGTGATGCTATCACATCACAGTGGAGCCTACTGTTTTGATCTATGAAACAAACAAACGGATCTCACCAGTAGCCAACTCACAGACTGCAGCAAGGCCACTATAATCAACTCCTCATCCATGAATGAGAAATAAAGGTCTGCCCCATAAGCCTGACAGCTTAGGTCGATTTACTCTACATAATCACCATGGGAAAAGCTTATAACAAGGCACCTATGGACAAAATTCATAGGCAATACTGAGTGGATATGCTGTTACAGAACTTGCTTACAGTTTACCCAGGAGTGGAGGTAACATACCTGTACCAGGGTTTTAATAGTAAGATTTGATCATATGCAGTGAAACTCCCACCACTGGGTGCAAGGACCAGACTGAAGCGTATGGAGGAGAACCTACCTCCCCAAAGATTAAGATTTTGAAAAGAGGGCATGTCAGAGTTATATCATAGCCATGAAGATAAGGCGGTCCCAGCCACTAAGAAGTAGAAGATCAAAGAATGGCAGCTGCCAGACTGATGGTTTCCCAGTCCCTATATGAAGTGGTTTCTTCTCTTCTATAAACACTTAGACTTTTGATAAATTGTAATAGCAAGTCAAGTGGCTTTAGACTTTGGGATAGAATAGGTCAAGATATCAAGCCAGGTCTGCTGACACAAGCCAGATACTTCAATGAGAATAAGCTGACATAATCTGAAAAGAGTTTCTGCAGATATTGGGTGAATGATAAATAGATGAACAAAACCATGTAGTTACATAGTTACATATTGCCTAGTTAAGTTCTACCATGTAAAGTGAAAAAATACAAGCTTCTCATATTTCAGTTCTCTGAAACAGAAAACAAAATAACAGACATTTTTCATATTTAGTCATCATTGCATTCACAAACACTCAATAAAAGTAAAGCAAATCTGTATTTTTTAATAAATTTTGTTAGGTACACATACTGATCACATTCATCATAGAGAATTTGTACCTGTATGTAATATACTTTGATTCTTTTTTCCTCTTTTCCTACCCTCCCTGCAACCCCTTTTCCCCTACCTCTTTACAAAACTTTTGTATAATTTTCCTTCTCTTCTCTTTTATATTTTTTTCTTTCTTCCCTTCTCCTTACCCATCCCCTTGTTCCCCTTTCCTGTTTGAATGTGTTCTTCCTATTTCCCAGTATCTATTATATAGTTTGGTCCTCGTTTACCTTTTTGGTTTCCCACACTAGAGAAACAGTGCACTACCGACCCATGTGTGTCCTATTTATTTCACTTTAGGCATTTCTAGGTAAATGGATACACCTTGAGACCACACCTTTAAGTGAAACAAGTCTCTAGCTAGAACAGTTTAAAACTTCCCCAGGTTAGATGAGTTCCTGATAAGACAGTAGTCCCAGTAACTTACTTAAGTGAGGAGGAAGCCAGTCCAGAAATCTTAGATGCAAAAGACTTCTTCCCCTTGTCCTCCAAATCACTGTGATTCCGTTTAGCATCCTGCTAGCACTCTGTAGAGAATACTTCTTTTCTGACTTCAGTGATTATATACTTTCACTGCCCTTTTTGGTGTCTTAATCAATTATTTGTTTAGAATACGAAGAACCTACAAGGCCTGTGTAACACACCAGTAACAATGCTGAGCTGGGAACTCACAAGATGCCAGATAATTTGGGACTAAAGCACAGGGATTGGAGTTTGATCCCTGGCATGCTGGGCCAGCCCCACCCCAGAGGCATGTTGAGATAGCAATTGAGACTGGGCAGGGTGGTGCGTACCTGTAATCCCAGTGCTTGGGAGGCTGAAGACAGGAGAATCACTACAAGTCTGATCTACACAGTGAGACCTTGTAGACCCTGTACTAAATACATTGGGGGGAAAATAAAGGTGCTTCTGAGGTGCAAAGCTGCTTTGAACAACAACAAAAAACCCAATCACTGGAAAATTTGAAGGCGAAACCCATCAGATGAAACCCAATAGCAGGGGTGCTTATAGTAAGAAGCTTTTAACAGCCTAGGTCTGGCAAATACATCATCTTAGGAGAAGCTCCAGTTCTGCTTAGAGCAGAAGCCTGAGACTGCTTATTGACTCTCAGCCTAGCAGGTGCTGCCCCATGCTCACCTCTCCCTAACTCTCTTGCAGCTGGGAGGAGCCCACAAGCAAGATATTCACAAGAGAAGACTTCTTCAGATCAGGGCCCTAAGGAAAGCACAGTCAGAAAATCACTCAGAGGGCAATGACTGAGTTGACTAGCAAGTGTTAGGGACCCAAAATAACAAAGGATATAGTCCATTCTGGGGGCCCAGAACTTGGCATGGAGGGAATGTGTGAAACAGTGGGAATCCTGGAGGCTTGCAGTGGCAGTGACCAGCAGATTCAAGAAGTGGAGAAGACACCAGGACCATGCCAGACCAGCCACTTTTCAATCACCCCCCAAAAGAAGCTTAGCTCAGCACCCCTGTGAGCTCCCTCTTGCTTTCCTAAGTACCACTGAATCCCTTACAAAAGGACTTTCTAATGAGAAGTCAATCCTTTGCATCGCAATAGTCTAGACTTCATCAATATGCACTTATTTATTCATTGCTATCCATCTGATATCACGCAATGATTCCAGCAGATAGGTTCAAAACTCTTGTGTATGAGGAGCAAAGACTGAAAATATGCACACAAGGTAAAGGGAAGGTGTGCTCAGGGCACGTCTGTGTAGATGAAAAATGTGGTGGCAGAAATATGATTCCTGAGCCTGGCAAGGTAGCTCAGTGGTCTAGCACTGCTTAGGCAAACTTAGGCAACCACAGGGACCACAGTTCAATCCCTGGCAGCACATGCTGTGCCAGACCCACCCCGAGGGCAGGCTGAGCTAGCCATAATAGAAAGAAAGAAGGAAAGAAAAGAAAGAAAGAAAGAAAGAAAGAAAGAAAGAAAGAAAGAAAGAAAGAAAGAAAAAAAGAAAGAAAGAAAGGGTTCTAGGACAATAGCAAAGCAAAAAGCACACAGCACACAGGTAAATGAGGATTTCAGAATTTAATAGTTGTGCATCTCTACCCGGATGCCTCTCTCTGGGTCCCAGGAAAGTAAGACTGACAGGAATGACTGACAGGATGCTGAGTCATTTCAGAGTCTTACAGTAGGCATGTCCATCTCAGAAGACCCTCTGAGTTGTATGAGGTGTAGTTTAAGTTTACGGACCTTTAACAAAGTATGAATTGGAAGAAAGGTTACCGAAGATCAGGAGACCTAACAGACAGGTGCTCTTGCCTAGAGCTTCAGAGTTCCTGGGTCTTGGTTATTTAGTGTCCTACCTCCGTCAAACAGTGGAAGGAAGCATGCCCTGCAGTGCTGCCCAAACTCAAGCACAGAGGAGTGATTTTCCCAGCCATCTGTGTGCTACCTGTATTATGTCTACACCCCAGTGATTTACAGTTAATCTGGCCAGTGTTTGAGCATGTGTTTTCTATCATTGAGACTGCATTATATAAATACATTCCTTCTCAAAATTAAAATAACATTTCCAGACACTGATTCTTCTTAGTGTATAATGTTTGGATCTAATTATATTTATTAAGAATAAATTGAATTACAAGAGAAAACACTATTCCACAAAGCATTAACATGTTAAGTTTACCTATTGTCAGCCCATTCGGGGGAACCAAAAGATATTTTTGCAGGTGAAGTCCCAAGATTAAAAACTCATAAGTGCAAGACATCAGCAACAGCAGCAAGCATGGACCAGTGCAGAGCACAAGAGCACAAGAGCCAGAGCCACCTGCGTCTTTACTGTATAATTCTTACACAGGTTGTTATCTCATATTTACATTCTTACATAGTACTATAACCAGCACATGCATGTTCACCTGTGCTAAGTCATGGTTACATAACTGCACCCCACTATGTGCCTCTTTTAGACAAGCAGGGTCACGTCCTGTGCCCTTAATATTGCTCAGTGGCTCCCCACATCCAACCCCCTTAAAGGTCAGGTATATAAATGTAACATTCTACATATAACAGGGCATAAGTACCTGTAGTTAACAAATCAAGAACCATGTGGTTTGGCAAAATCATGTTTTTCATCTGAACAGTTTAACTCATAATCAACATCAGTGTGGTGTATTACATTCAAGGCCTTGGTCATATGTTAAGCAAAGGTTTCAACTTAGAGGGTGAGGTTTATGGTCCTTGTCCCTAGTCAGATGCTGTTCCTAACTGCATCAACAGTCTTTTTTTTTTGGTCAAAAGTTATTCCAAGCAGTCAACCATTGCAATGCCTAGTCAAGTCAAAACATCTGTTAAATCATTCCCTGGCAAGGGGAAAGGCTTATGTCCTACATGGTCGGCTTCTGGGTTATGTTCCTATACATCTTGCCATAGGTTAGCGCACCTCAAGGGACAGTGCCTTATCTGTGGGATAAGGATGGGATGTAATTATGTCACGTCTGAGCTGCCCGAGCTGGCAACCAGAATATCAGCCCCCTCAAGACAGCCCAACTCTCCATGCATAGAGGTAGGGGATCTCTTTTATGCATCACAAACAATAACAATATTGATAACTCTGCCCACTGGCTTAACCTGTCTGGTGCAGTTTCAAACCAGAATACTTCTGTACTGGGATGGACAACACCTGAGCTGGGTCAATGCTAGATGAATCAGTATATTCAGCAGCAACCAGAGGTCCCTCTTTCACTTTATGTGGGAGCAAGGTCCCATACATGTCCTATAGACTGTCCTTCCAGACAAATCCCTGGGCCATGTATGTAATGGGTCCCCAAAACTACTTCCAGGTTGTCTGCCAATGGGCTAGCCTAAGAGGAGGTGTGCTGTTGGAGATACATCCTCCAATATGTGAGAGTGGGAAACTGTGTGACCGTACTCAGGAGACCAGCTATTCACGGCTGTACCCTGCCCTCTCTGTGTCCTGTGCTTCCTCACAGATGCACAGAGCAGTGAGCAGTGCTGCTGTTTGTCAGTCAGCTGGTTTCTCAAACCAGCTCTTGGCTCCCTTCCACAACTATGACCAAAATCCAACAGCATGTACCTGCTTCCCCCGTATTTGCCATAGGCCCTAGCCAAATCCGTTTTCATCCACACTCGTGGTTAGGATAAAGGGCAGGTTAGGGTCAATGACTTGCAGGGTTTGCACCTGTACAACAGCCCTCTTTAAGTCTTCTGTTGGTTTAAGTGGTTTCTGTTGAATTTGTCCAACAAACAGCTTCTGCTGTGTCTGTCCAGCCCCAACCTGGGCTTCTTTCTGTCACCCAGTATAAAAAGCACATCTGCCAAAAACTAAGCAAGCCTACATGCACCTGTAATTGGTGTACTGTCTTTGGTCTGCTCTTCCTCAATCATGTAACTTCCATGAGTTTGACAGGCAAATCAGTTCCCTGGCCCTTGTCTTTGTCCAGGGCCCACCCCTATGCAGGCAAAGCTTCCTTCAGACTGTAAGGCAGGCTTCAAATATGCAAGGCAATCAGAAGTTAACATAAAATCAATACAGTAAAACAGTGACAGAGAGTAGGGCTTGGTCTAGGTGCCCAGGTCCGCAATCACCAGGCCATAACACAAAGTTGAGCTGTGTTGCCATGTGGCAACATCTGGAAGGCCTATTGCCTTCCCTTCCAGATCAAACCAAATTGTTCCTGACTGTCAGTGTCCAGGCGAGACTTCATAGTTGCTCACCATGACGTGTCTAGCTCCTGCACTGGATGTACTGAAAGGCTCTGAACATTCACATCACATACTCCTGCTTTTTCCAGTTTTGTGATGGGGCATTCCATCTTTTTGTGGCCTCTAGGCAGCCAGTACTGCTTCATGCACACAGCCCACATGGCCTGCAGGAGAGACGGCAATGTATGATGTGAATATCCTCAGACTCTGATTTTACCACATGAATTCACAACCAGAACTCTCCCTGCATGGTGTCTCGCTGAATATCACTCAGAAGGCCCACCAGAGAATGTATTCAGAAACCAGGGAAACTTAAACATCATACAGGTGTTGGGGCAAATGCCTGACACACAAAGTCACCTGGGCCTTTTGGACCATGATGTAGTGACCTCCAAGTCCTTCCATGTGTGCAGTAGGTCCTGTAAAACAATTTGGACTGCCATATATTAGCACTGACACAGCTCCAGTGTCCACCCATGGTAGTACATTCTATACATTTGGGGGTATTAGTAGTCAATTCCACATGTCACCTCCGGTCTCTTGATATACCCAAGAACCAAGTACCTTGGCCTGCCTATCAGTCAGGGTAAAAGGAGGTCAGTGTCACTTCTTCATCAAGACTACTTTGGCCTTCTGGCCCTGGTCCCTTGGCCAGTATTGTTGCTCAGGGCACAACTGCCTCCACAGAGTCAGCAACACACTGCAGCTAGGCTGGCGGCCAGCAGGTCTGTCTAAGTCTGGCACTGACCAACTTTCAGGGGCACTACATCCTGTCCTTGGACAGATGGCCATGCACACCCAGAGCCCCCTTCTTTTTCTTTGCTGGTACAGTCTTTGCAGATCTAATCTTACCTTGGCGCTTCACTTTCATGTCTCTCAGTTTGACAAAGGCATCCACAGCATCCTGCATTGAGTGATCCATAAGGGAACTAAAAGGACAGCCACTGACTCAAATGAGCTGACCAGGACCAAGTCCTTCGTGCATGCCACCAGCAGCTCATCATCTGGACTATGGTCCTGCAGCATGAGAATCATTTGTCGCATGTCTATTTCACCTAGCACAGGTATCAAGTCTACATAGTGACTCTCTCTGACAGGTCACCTGCATTCTCCCAAACCAGGCGTGCTGCTGCCATCGACCAATTCATCACTGTCCGATTATCTACCTCTTGGGCAATCTGCACAGCCTGTAGAAGCTACTTCACAGAAGCGGTGCTGGCTCTGCTGGCTATTTGGAACATCCCCTGTGGGCTTCACTGCATGTTAGCAGCCCCCGCCTGTCACAGCCATAGCAGCCACATAAGCACCTTTTCACCCACCCTCTGCTTTAATTATTTTGCCTGCAGTTCTATGGCTGCACTTGTAATGCACGTTGTATGCCAGGTAGGTGACCTGCCCAGGCCTCACTCCTGGGTTAGAGGGTCCTGTATCTCCACTATGGGATGAAGAGACAGCCTAGCAGGTAATGCCAGAGAGTTTTCCTGAAAATTTTCATGCACATGAGAACTTAGGCTTCCGGAGACACTTCTAGAGGAGGCAATGCTTTCCACATCTCACAGCTTGAGCCTGCCGTAGCCAGTAGCCACTCGGGATCCTCTGCTGTCTTTTGCAGTTGGTCTGTTTGCTAGAAAAGATCACTGGCATCTTAACGTTTTCAGCAGAAGAGAGTGAAGAATGGCCACACACCTATCCCACCATGAGAGCTTCGTTGAAATCCTTTGAAAGTGAGAGCTGTAGTTCACTTTTAGAGACAGTGCTCACTTTCACTTATCCTAATGTTTTGACTTCTGATGACATTTTCAACTCATGTACTCCATTGTACAACTTCACTAAAATCACAAAGAAGTTTTGCAGCTAATCTTTTATTTTGTTAATTCTTGCAGAAAGACATTAACATACCAATGTCAAACAAACATTTGGGCTTAAGAAAAGCATACTTGTATTAAATAAATTTGATAAGACTGTCACGCATGATCCATATTCCACATTATAGTTCATCATAAATTTTCCCATGAGTTTAAAACTTTCTTCTTTAGTTATACCACTTACCAGAAGTGGTCAAACAACCTCTCCTAACATATGCTTTTATATTTAGCTAGTATTTGAGGAAAAAAATGTTATACAAAAGGTTAAATTAACAATATGAGTGGATTTGTAAGTTTATATCAGATTTCTAACATAAAAGCCAATGAATATTGCTTTATTCTTAGCCATGATTGTAAGATTACCACAAGCTATGTTATTTTTGTAAACTATCTTTTTCAACATTTATTTTCTAGAGATTTTGAAAAATGTTTCACCAATCTGTTGCTAAATGTAGATCAAGTGGTAATTTTAAATAACCACTTATAAGGATTATATTAGTTTTTAAAAATCAACACTCTCTACTTTCCCTTTTTTTTAAAAAAGTACAAATTTATTTGACACCAGAAATGAAGCTGATATGGATTTTGGATTTTTCCTCCATAACATATTTGAAGTCTCTTGAGCAACTTGAGGATATGAGTGAGGACTTTCAGAAAGTTGTCTACCCAGAAAAAAGAAAAAAAAAAAAAAAAAAAAAAAAA
>PVKN010043583.1:0-10218 GCA_004027915.1 Capromys pilorides
CTCAGCTCCCGGTTTCTCTCGGAACTGCAGGGACAGGCCCCAGCACCTCCAGACTTGTTTTTGTTCTCCCGCGTGTGTCCTCGGGGTTCGGGGGGGCGTGGACACCGAAACCTCTGCTCCCTCTTTGGTTGGCGTTTTGAAGTGGCTTTTTGTTATTTTGTTCCTCACTCAGCTTCACAGCAGCGTGGAAAACACTTGGCCCAGCCCGGCCGTGCTGAGCTGAGCCTCTGATCCCACGCAAACAGCTGGCGGGGCCTGGCGGGGCCTGGCGGGGCCTGGCGGGCCGCCCAGGCAGGAGGACCTGGGCCTGCGGAGCCTTTGAAAATAACCAGGCAACGTGTAAACACACACACACACACACACACGCTCAAGAGCTCAAGGAGCAGGACACGGCAGACAACAGAAAGCAGAAAGAACTTTCCAGGTACACAGTTGCTCTACTGATAGCCACCCCCACCAGCCCTGGAGCCCCATAAATTCCATTACCCCAAGCTCCAGGGTTCCAACATTTAGGTGTTTATCTTCCCACGAGGAAAGCCTCCACCAACCTGGGAGTCACACTAGGTTTCCTGTCTTGTTATTACCTTGCTTGCTTGCTTGCTTTGGTACAGGGTCTTTTTTTTTTGGCAGGACCAGGGATTGAACTCAGGCCCTTGCACTTGCCAGGGAAGCGCTTATTCTACTGAGCTATCTCCCCAGCCCCTGGTACAGGGTCTTACTACACAGCTCCAACCCTTGGTGATCCCCTCCTATCTCAGCCTCCTCAGTACACCCAGTTTGGGGTCTGACACAGCACGTGACACTGGGGATCGAACCCAGGTCCTTCACTTGCCAGGAAGGTCCTTAGACTATGGAGCTATCTCCTCAGTCCCCATGATTAGCTTTTTGTCACCTTGATTATTTGGTCAACTGGTAATCATTCATCACAATGGTATAGTTTGCTATAGGACATGCTAAGATGTACCGAAAATGTGATCTCCTATCTCTACGTCAGTACCGCCCTTTCTTTGGCTATTATTTTTTTAAAGTTCCTGCCTCGATTTACCCAGCAGCCTCTTCTTGCAGTTCAGCTTCCAGACTCCCAGGGTATCTGTAATGGCCACGGGGGGGTCATGTTCAGCGGCTGTGAGGCCAGGGCACACACGGAGCGGGCTGTGTGCTCATGGGTGAGACAGGTATCACGGGGCAAAAGCCAGGAGGGCCTGGCTTCCCCGGGTCGCCAGTCCTGAGCCCACCTTGTCCCCTCCCCCCATAATGAGGACACCCAAGGCCAACATCGTTAAAGAAGGAAGCAGCCGCCTCTAGAGCCACTGGCCACATCTTGTCGAAACCCTAGCATCACGCTGCTCCACAGATGTCCCCTGGGGCCCGTGGGAAGCCGGAGTACCGGGCTCACAGCTGGTCGTCTTCAGAGGTAGGGAAGATGGCCTGGAAGGGTTTATCTCCCTACCTGCCTCCTCCCTCGACTCTCTGCTTTCTGTCCTCCCTGAGGTCAGCCCACTGTCCCCCGCCAGGCCCCTGTGCCATAGCATCCTGCCTCAGAGGATGCTGGGTCTCAGGCCCCAGCCAGAAAGAGAGACACTCACATGGGAGAGCCAGTAAATAGGAGGCTGGAAAGTGGGGAGGCGGTCTGTTAAAAATAATAACAACCCATGAGGTCAGCGCTGGCCAGGCCCCGGCTTCTGCTTTCGTGAGTCTCCAAGCTCCCCCCACACCCCGACCCACAGCCCCGCCTCCACGACACTAGCATTTCAGGAATCACGCAGTCCCCAAAGATGGCCTTTCTTTAGAAACTCATTGAAAGAGGAATTGAGGAACCTGCCCCGCTGTGCTCGAGAGTGCCAACCAAGAAAGGTGCGACTGCGACGACGCCCCGGCCTCTTCCCTCTCTCTCTGCCCTATCGCGTCACAGCCAGGGTGAACTTTCCCTCTGGGCCCTGCCTTCGTCACCCCCTTCTGCCCTGCTCTGTGCCACATGATATCCCTGGAGAGTCCCCACATCATCACAGAACAAAAACAAAAACAACAAAGAAAAAGTACCCAACCTCCCCTCCCCCATCTCCGCCCCCTCGGCCCCGGGGGTGGGGCTGGGGCTGGGGCCGGGGCTGGGGCTGGGGGCCTTTGTTTCAAACACTAGAAATGAAATTGCTTTTTTTTTTCTTCCTTTTCACTTCTGCTATTTACACAAAAGCGCCTGCCAGCGAGCCTCCCACTAAACCCATCATAATTCAAGGTTATTTTTGGATTTTCAGCTGTAGAAATCTACAAAAATGCCAAAGCCCCAAGTGGGCTTGGGTGATTCAATCAGCAAGGGAAGGAAGGAGGGAAGCGAACAAACGCGAGAAGCCGCCCGCCCGGGCCAGGTGCAGGGCTGACGTGATTTGGCCTCAGCTCCCCCGTGTCTCTCAGATGAGAACTATTATGGGTTATATTTTCACAGACAGCGAAACTGAGGTGAAGTGAGTTGGTCAGATCATAAGTATCAGGACTTGGGTTTGAAACCAGGACTGACTCAGAAACCAAAGCCCAGGGCTCTGGCTCCCCTCCTCAGGCCCACAAACGAATCCACCAACGCCCCCGTCCCTTCTGGGCCTGGGTTCCCACCCCTCTTTGTCCTCTGCACCTTTCTGCTGTGGAACCTCAGGGCCAATCAGAGAAGGTTCTGGAAATTCACAGTTCTCTTAGGTTTGGCTCCCCTCACCCTCCCACCCAACCCCAACCCCATTCCCAAGCAATGGGACACCTCATTTCACCCATGTCAGGGACCTAGGGATCCTGAGGGTGAGGCTGAAGCAGGACTCTCGTGGAGCTGGGTCAGACCTCAGGTTGGCTCTCGCTGCATATCTAAGACGGCTAAGTCTCTGAATCCTCACATATCCGCCCTGGGGAGGCCCGAGCAGAGCCTGCCTCCGACTACGAGGACATCTTCGGGGCTCAGGCAGGAGCACAGAGGTCTACCTATGCCCCGAGAGCAGTGCTGCGGAACTCGGGCGCTTTCAACAATAACAAACAGCCGCTGCGGTGTGCGCGCCATAGGTTCCCCACCACTGATCTATATCAAGCTAATAGACTGTCACATCAAAGAGCTTCTAACCAGGCATGGGGGTGCTCGCCTGGCACCCCAGCTCTGGGGAGGCTGGGGCAGGAGGAGGATCCTTGCGAGTTCCAGGCCAGCCCAGGCTACAGAGTGAGTTCAAGGTCAGCCTGAACTGCCATTTCAGAAAGACAAAGAAAAACATAAAAGAAAATAGCTAGAGGTTGTCAGGAGCTGAGGGTGGAGTCAGAGGCTGAGGGAATCCACAAGGAGGATCAGCCCTTGATGGAGCTCGTGGTTAGACAACCATGTGAGCTGGTTTTATATTATTTTTTATTTATATTTATTTATTCACTTATTTGTCTTTTTGAGACAAGAGTCTCGCTATGCAGTTCAGGCTGGCCTTGAGCTCACTTTTGTACCCAGGCTGTTCTCGAACTCTCACTGATCCTCCTGCCTCAGCCTCCTCAGCCTCCCAAGTGCTGGGATCACAGGCGTGCGCCACCACACCTGGCTCGTGAGCTGGTTTGAAAAGAAAACCTGGAACTACACACTACAGTGGGTGGATTTTACTATTTGTAAAGGGTGCCTCACATAAATCATGTAATCAACACTTTTTGCTCAAAACCCACGTTTTAAGGAAGGAGTAGGATCTTAAAGGGGGAAAATATTCAAGCATATAAATGAACTTGCTTTGAGGTGACATTTAGGGAGAGGCACTGTAGGGGACATTTGTTGTGTTTATGGCTGTCGCTGTAAAAAGAGTGACACATACTTGTGATCCCAGCACTTGGGAGACTGAGGCAGGAGGATCGCTCTGAGTTTGAGACCAGTCTGGGCTACAAAGTAAATTCAAGACCAGCCTGAACTGCATTGTGAGACCCTGTCTCAAAAAAAAAAAAAAGAAAAAAAAAGTTCATGTTTTCTTGAGGAAATTCCCTTGTCATTTTCCTGAAGTTAAGATCCCAAACTCCCAGTGTCCATCCCACCAATCAAAGAACAGGGGTAGAGTGGCTCTAACCGGACACCCGGGCCACGGAGCTGCCACCCTTCTGGGGTGGGGGCCAGTAGAGCATCTTGCCCAGGGTCTCCCAGTGGCTGGGTAATTGAACTCCCAGTTCAACACTGCAGTAAGAGGGACAGGGCGGGGGATGTCTGTGTGCCTCCCCTGGGAAAGTCCCAAGCTCTGCAGCTCCAGGCCCTGGCCCTGCTCCTCCCTGGAATGGCTCCAGGATGCTATGAGATTCTGCAAGGAAGCACCGGCCCCCATCTTTTCTCACGATGGGAGCTGCTGGACACGGGTGAGCTGCCCGGCACTCCGGCACAGCTGTCTCAGGCTGAGCACCAACACTTGGGCTAAGACTCCAAGCATGTGACCCCAGCATGTGCCATGCCGCCCAGCCCCGCAGAGGGCAGCTGGGATGGGGAGAGGGCAGCTGGGGTGGGGAATGGGCCACCGGCCTTCTGATCCATCCCTGCTCAGGAGACCCAGACTTCCGGTTACTCTCCCACCTTGCCAAGATCAAGGTCACTCCAGAAGGTTTTCGAAGGGAGGAGACCACCAAAGAGATCTGGGGCTGCCTTCAGCCATGTGCAAGGGCTCTGGCATGGAGATGCTGGGGACAGGAGAACTCTTCTTGGGGTGTCTAGAGCGGTAGCAAGGGTTGCTGAGCAATTTGGGGGGAAAACAACCAGCTGCCCCACTCCTCCTTTACCCGCCCTCCACCTGCCACAGCACACCTGGCCACGCCACACCTGGCCACGCCACACCTGGCTCCAGCCTCCCGTGGGTTCGTGGCAACTCAGATAACACAGGCACACGCAAGCCATGAGCCTCGCCCTGACCCAACGCAGAGCCCCACAGTGGCAAAACAGGAAGCGTGTTCCCGCCCGGGCAAAGCCATTGTGTTCTTTCCCTCACGTGTCTTGGCCAGGGCAGGAAACCGCCATGTGGCCAGGGCGCAGGTGACAGGGTGACCCAGGGTCCCCGGTGGCCTGTGCCCAGCCCACCTCCCCTTTCTTCCTCCTGCAGCTTGGCAACCCCTCACCCACCCTAGTGCTCTCCTTCCCACGGGCAGCCTGGTCTGTTTCAGGCCTGAAGCTAGGCCTCAGAAGACCCTGCGCCCGCCCTCCAAGTCCCACTCCCGGAAGCTTCCGGGCAAAGAGCTGCTTGTT
The DNA here is from genome assembly GCA_004027915.1 of Capromys pilorides. Classification (NCBI taxonomy): domain Eukaryota; kingdom Metazoa; phylum Chordata; class Mammalia; order Rodentia; family Capromyidae; genus Capromys; species Capromys pilorides. The sequence continues at coordinate 5,210 of PVKN010043583.1, forward strand.
AGATCCTCAGGTGAGGAAATTCTAGGCAGGTTTGAAGTTGAAACTTTCTCCAATTTGAAGTGTCCTGAAATCCATGCCCACTCTGCTGCCAGGTGCCCCAGCACAGGCTGGGTCGGCTCCGTGGGGATCAATGCTCCCCAAGTGGAAGAAAACATGGAATGGAGGTGGTGGGGCAGGAGCACAGACAGCAAACCCTGAAGGACTGGGACACTGAATAATTGGGTACAGCAAAGAAAGGGGTGCTTGGACCAGGGCTCCCAAGCAAGACAGGCAGGGACAAGTGTCCACAGGCTTGAGGATGCTGGCCCAGCCCCTTGGCCATGTCTTCTGGTCAGAGATCTTCTCTGGGGGTCTGGAGATTCACCCTTTTCTCCTCCTTCCTTCCACCCTCCTTTCCCTTCCTTTCTTCTTCCTTGCCCTCCTTCCTGGAGCCCAAGCCTTTACACGGAGCTATGTCCCCAGCCCTTTTTCCTTTTTTCCTTTTGAGACACAGTCTCACTAAGACAATGGGTTGCCCAGGCTAGGCTTGAACCTGTGACCCTCCTGCCTTGGCCTCCAAGGTACTAGGATTCTTAGGGCAGCAGGAGGCTGAGTTCATAGTAAGCTGAGCGTTCCTCTACCCAGTAAGTAGCCAAGTCACCAGCTGGACAGAGTGACTGTGAAGGTGGCTTCCAGAACCTGCTCCCTGCTTGTTCTCAGAAACCTCTGCTCACGGATAGAACTTCCCCAAAGGCTGGTTGTGTGTGTGACCTCAGAAGGCAGGGCACAGTGCTGAGAACCGTGTCTCGGCACCTTTCCCTGGCAGGGAAGGGACAGCAGCCCTGAGCCCTCACACCATGCCTTGACATCATGGAAAAAGTCCCTCGGCCTGGAATCAAAGGTCACATCACTTCTCTTCTAAGTCTCAGTTTCTTCAGTCATGGAATGGAAGCCTATTGAAGACGCTGGCCCTGCATGGGATTGGGAACAGAGAAGCTCCACGGAAAGGTGGAGGTGTTGTTTTTCATTAATGGGAAAGCTCACAAAGTAGATGAATGGATGCTGGATAGGTGGGTGGATGCTGGATGAATGGATGGATGGATAGATGCTGGATGGATGGATGGATGGATGATGGATGGATGGGTGGATGGATGGGTAATGAGTGGATGGATGGATGGATGGATGGATGGATGGATGCTGGATAGATGGATGGTGGATGCTGGATGGTTGGATGGATGGTTGAATGAATGATGGATGGATGGATGGATGGATGATGAGTGGATAGATGGATGGATGGATGCTGGATGGATGGATGATGGATGAATGGGTGTATAGATGAATGATGAATAAATGATGGATGAATGGGTGGATAGATGAATGATGAATAAATGATGGATGGATGGATGGATGGATGATGGATAGATAGATGAATGATGGATGGATGAATGATGGTTGGATAGATGGACAGATAGATGGATAGATGGATAAAAAGATGAATGGATGAATAGATGGCCAGGTATTGGAGAATAGGCAGCCCTGAGAAATTTCTTTGTGTGCTATTTCTTTTCCATGCCGCAGCAGCAGAAATCACTTCATTTCAAAGATGTGGTAAAAATCAGAGACACCTCAGGGGCCAGGCCCAGCCTGCCTACTGGCCAGGGAACTCCCAAACTGAGCAAGACAGAGATGAAGCAGCGCGTCTGAGGCTGACCATACACAGTGTCTGCAGCCTTGACCCTGAGACCCCTGGGGACTGTCTTCTGCCCTGAGCCTAGGTCCCTTCTGCCTCCTCAGCTGTGAGCTTTCCTAGTGATCCTCCTGTGTCTGCCAGTAACATCTCAGGCTTTTCCCTGGTTATCTCCCACTGCACTGGGTTTATAATTTTATCTTCTGTATTTTTAAGCCATATGAAATGCTTAATACATAAAGTTATAAAGAAAAACACAAAGACCTTTGTCCATCACAAAATATTACCAACAAGTACAGTTTAAGCTCTTGGGTACCCGACCCTGGGCGAGAAGTAGCAGCCTTGGAGTCTCTAGCAGGGCAGGCAACACCTACTTCCATTGATCTGGAGGAGGGAAAGCCTTCTAGGCATGGACAGCATGGATGGCGGATGAACCTTGAGCAAAGCACTGCACTGTACTGGGTCACATAAAAGAATCCGTTAAGTTTTGTGTTTGGAGAACAGGTCACTGAACCCAGTGCTTTGCACATGGCAGGCAAGTGTATAACTGCTGAGCTACATGAGTCCTTTTATTAAAAATTTGAGACAGGGCTTCTAAATTGCCCAGGCTGGCCTTGAACTTGGCAATGTTCCTGATTCAGCCTCCTGAATAGCTAGGATTATAGGCGTGCCCAACAAGAACCTGTTTATAAAGTCAGTAATGCAAAGACTATCCAATCACACTTGTCTTCAAGTGTGAAGAAACAAGAAATATAGTCTAAGATAGAAAATAGGTGCCCTGCGACTGCTGTAAGCACCGCCTGGGGCCCTGAGAGGCTGAGAGAGTTTCAAGGACAGAGGCTGGCAGAGGTAGTACAGGCCCAGGCCTCTCACAGAGAGAATATCTGCAGCAGCTGACACAGCCAACCTCACACGCGGAGGGCAAGCTCACATCGGTGCCAGTGCTGAGAAGCACCCGGGAATTCCCTAGGCTCTGTCAGAGCCCAGCTAAGAAAATGAAACTGAGATCTCCAAGCCTGGTGCACAGGGAGGGGCAGGGAGCACCCGGAGGTCTCACAGAACTCTCGATCCTGTGCTGATCCAGGGCCTCTGAAGAGGCTGATGCCAGGGAGCCAGAAAGTCTTCCTCACGGAGCAGCCTGGTGTGTTTGAGGTCCCATCCCTTTGTTTTTCCAACTGTCGAGGCCAAAACACAGGCAGCAACTTGCCAGAGCCACCTAAGGAGTCCAAAATGGGCTGAGGAGTAGAATATGGGTCTGGTGGCTTTAGGCTCATTTTTTCATAGAAGCATCAGGAAGAAACTTCTAGAATCACCCCAAGCTGTGGCCCTGAGCTTTCTTACCAACATCCCCACCAATGCGTAAGCTTGTAGCATCCCATCCACCCAGCTCTAAGGCCTACTGAGGTATGAGGAGAGCGCGGGCTCCTGCTGCTAGTGACAAGAGCAGGCTGAGTGGAAAGGCCGGGGAGGGCTTCTGATGTCTCAGTCTAGGGAACCAAGACCAGTAGAGAATGCCTAATCAACGGGCAGGGTGCTAGGGAAAGGCCCGGGGCTTGAGAGCACCAGGGAGGCCATGGTTGGGTGCCTCCACCCGCAGGAGCACTCCTTCCCTCCCCCACAGTCACACAGGGCTGCACCACCCCACCTGAAGGCCTTGTGTCATGTTTGCCCTTGATCGCAACTGGGACAACAGTGGTATAATCTCACCTAGTACCTAGGACTCAAACCTTTAGGAACAGGAACCACGGGGCATCAGCTAGGGCCAGCGTGAGCCTGATCTACTCTATGGAGTCTAAACATAGGAGAGCCGAGCGTGGTGGTACATGCCTGTAATCCCAGCACTCAGGAGGCTGAGGCAGGAGGATCAGTGCAAGTTTGAGACCAGCCTGGGCTGCAAAAGTGAGCTCAAGGCCAGCCTGAACTGCATAGTGAGACCCTGGCTCAAAAAGACAAAAATAAAATAAAATAAACATAGGATGGATGTAACAGAAACAGCAGTGATTAAAAGAAAAATCTGAGGCCAAGCAAAAAATGGCCAGGCCATAAAAAATGAAAGACAGTTGGAAACAGGCACCATTCCTAAAGCTGGAGGGACACAGAGAGAGGTGTTGGCACCACACCCCAATACCGGGGCAGGAGCTGCGGTCATTAGACATCTGGGCACAGAGGGGGGCTGGAGGACTGGCCCAAGACGTCAGCCCACTGCCGGAATGGATGCCACCGGGAGCCTATGGGTGGAAGAACGACGGGAAAAAATCTAGCACCCAAAAAGTACCCAAGACGAAGCTGGCATAGCTGTCCTGCTAGACAACATAGACTATAGGCAAAAATCATGTATGGAGACAAAGAAGGACACTTTATAACTTTGAGAGGGTCGATCTACCAGGAAGATAAGAATTACATGCACGCATGCGCCTGACCTGCAAGGCCCCTGGGGCACAAAAATTGAAGGGTGAAACACACAGCTCAACAACAACAGAAACTTCAATGCCTGGCTTCTAATGGCAGATTCGACCATCACGAGGCAGTCGGTCGACAGCCAAATGGAAGATTTTCACAGCACTGCGCACCAACCAGACCCGACAGACATCTACGGAAACCCACGCCTGTTGCTCTTTAATATGAGCCAGGTCAAGACAAGACAAAGAGCCGATGCTCCACGCTACCTGCTGGGATCAAGCCTCGAGATAGAGGCCATGACTTCCTGGGGCTTGAGAGATCACACATCAGAGCTGAAGCACCAGACCCCAAAACATTAGACCCTATCTCAGTGGTATAGCGCAAGTCACTCTTTCTGCATGTCCTTCTCTCTGCACATGGCCGAGGCACATGCAGGCCTCCTCCTTGGCCCAGCTCATAGTGCTCGCCTACTTCCTGCCATTCTCAGTCTTTCATCCTCAAGCCACTCCTCCTTCACGACTGAATAAAACCCAGGTTCAGCCCTGGGTCGAGGCCTGTGTCCTGGACAGCCATCACCATGGCTGGACTTAGGGCCCCTGGGCTCCCCATAGCTCTAAATATGCCTTAGTGTCTTTATTCTCACTGTGGGTTGCACTGGAAGTGCAATTAACTTGACGGGATTCCAGTAACTTATCCGTGGGATTACACATATAAATTCCCTGGACCAAGATGAAGACCAGGGCGGCCCTCTATATCTACGCATATACCTAAGAGAAATAAAGGCATATGCCCACACGAAAGCTTATGTACAAATATAGTATTATTCATACTCGCTAAAAAACAAACATCCAACTGATAAAGAATGAAGATGATGCGGTACATCCATACAGCGGAATGCTGTTCAAAGAATGGAAAGCCGACCCCTGCTACACAGAGGATGAGC
>PVKN010043584.1:0-10213 GCA_004027915.1 Capromys pilorides
TGGACTTCAAGCATCTCACTGTGGTTTGCTATCAGTGTCTGTAATATGAACATTTATGACTGCTGGAGGTGCTGGCCTGAGTTAATATGGCCTCTTCTAAAGGTCTCTCCTGTGTATTCTGATCCACCAGTTTGTGCTGCCTGAGGGGCTGTTCTCTAGGATCCGTGCACTTGGGATAAGCTATCACCTTGCTCTTCCACCATGAGCATGGACTGTCTCTACCACATTAGAGTACTTCTCTTCCTTTATTGTACCTTAACGTAGTAATTGCATTAAGAATGGCTGAATCTCAGACTTTTCAGTAAGAAAATACTTAATTTGATGTCATTTCCTATGTTAGGCATCTTTTAAACCATAACTTTTGATCTATACTGAATTTTGTATCTCTTTGGCAGTAAAAATATGTGACTATATAGAACATAGTACACAACTCTGCTTGTTAATATAAAGCTGATTTCTGTTAGTATTTTATCTTTCATTCTCTCTTGATGTAAGTACTTTGGGCTTATCAGAAGTGTGTTATGTAATCCCAGCGCTATACGAGTCTGATATGTATAGTGAGACTCTATAGACCCTGCACTAAACACATAAAAAAAGAAGTCAAGTGTCTTTTTTAAACCTTAAATCCTCAGATCCCCAAAGGGCTGAAGATTAAATTCAGAAAGTCTGTGAACTCAAAAACATGAATGCAGCTTTATATTCACTAACTGCTGACTGAAATTTAGTATTTTCTTCATAAATGACAAGTCACAGTAGTGTTAACAATGTCTATGGTTTGTCACCAATAGAATCCACAGATATTTCCATCTATCAGTTTACAACTGTTATAGACTTTTACAAAATCATTATACTCCTTACTTTTAAATTGTAGACTGGTGTTAGTAGGTCTTGAAATTTAATGTATTAATAAATATTTCTATATTTTACTCTAAACCACAATAAGCACATGTGAACTACTCCTGGGAAAATCACTAGGTCCAAATATAGGGTACCCATGGCCAAGGGAGACACTAAGAGTAGAGAAAATGCCTCTTGATCTTGTCTCCAAGTCCCCATATAATAAACATCTAAGGAAAAATAATGCATAGCCTTCAAAAACTGCTCCAGTTGTCTCCTGTGACACCTGTGCTGTCCCAATCAGAAGCCATTCCCAGCCCAAAGCAGGGAGGTCTAGGAGCTGCTCCTGTGCATTGCCCTGCGTGGCAGAGATCCTGGTAGGGGCCTCCTGATGTTCTGTCTCCTCACTAAGACTGAGACCCACCAAATTATGCCAAAAGGGCTGGATGTTGTGGTGCACACCTATAATCCCAGCATTTGGGAGGTTGAAGCAGGAGGATTGCATTGAGTGCCAGGCCAGCTTGAGCTACATAGTGAGTTCAAGGCCAGGCTGAACTACAGGACAAGATAGGACAGGGCAGGACAGAACAGAATAGAGCAGGAGAACAGAACCCAAATGACCACTAGAGGGCAGCACACTCCACAGTACAGTATGCGTCGGAGGCTGAATCCTTCTGAGGCCAGGAGCAGGGTGCACTGAGCTCGCACTAGGCTAGCACCATTTCTTGCTATGGTTTGAGGGCTGCACGGGGTTTTTTTTATTTGTCTGCTTACAGATTCTGAAAGAAAGACAAATGCCAGGGCCACCTAGGCCAGCTAAATGCTCAGTGGATTAAAGCACCTGCTTAGGCAGAGGCAGCAGCCAGGGTTGGTGGTGTGTGCTTATAATCCCAGCTCTTGGTGGGCTGAACACAGGTGGATCACTACAAGTCCCATCTATGTAGTGAGACCCTGTAGACCCTGTAGATCCTTACTAAAATTAAAAAAAAAAGACAAACACCAGCTTCTTCAAGACAATTTCTCAAATGATCTGAAAATGCAGTTTTCTTTTTATACAACAATGACCAAATTTTTCACTGACATAGTGTAAAAAGGGTGTATGTGCACGTATGTATCTGATGCATTGTTCTCTGAAAGTAGGATCATCCACTTACACAGTCTTCACTGGTTCACAGCACGTGTTCGCCATTTCTCTCCACCCAATACCTGGACCCCAGGTATACAGTTCATGGGACAGTCAGCCTCAGCACCTTCCAGGAACGCCTCTCCAAGGGACTCAGGGAGCCCTTGTGGAGCCAGTGACCCAAATGGCTTGAAAGCCCAGTCCTGTCCCACTTCCTGTTGGCACTGCCCCGCCTGCTAGGTAGATGGCAGCAATGTAAACCCAGCTTCTCAGGAAAGGTGCTCCGCAACAGAATCCTCCTGGCTTTCAAGCATTTGTGTCAGCTCCCATAGCAAAAGTGCACATGTCTATGAAGTTAGTCTCTGTGACACTCAGGTGGCAATGGTCCGTGCGTGCCTCTGCCAGGCCCCTTAAACTGTGTGTCCTTACTCAAGGCAGCTAAAGCAGCAACCATCTTTCTGATCCTGAATGAGTTACAAGTGGGCTACCAGGAAGATTCCCAGCTCGCTGAACCATCACCCTAACCCCCTCCCCACCCCCCAACCCCCAGGTTTCCAGGGCCTGTTGGTCTCCATATCAGTTACCTCACTTAGGAATTTCATCTTAGATAAAGATTTCCACAAGACCTGCATGGGAAACTCAGTTTTCTAATAAGCCCACCCTAGGGCCCCCAAGTCTCCCTGGTATGTCTTGAGCCTCTGAGGGGCAACATACCTGCAGCGCAGCCAGCAGGATGCCGCACGCGATGGCCACACTGATCTCGTGGTAGTAGTGGATCTTTTTCTTGCCATTTGCAGCAAAACCATGTACTTGCTTGAAAATGAGAATCAAAACAGGGGCTGTATCCAAGTATTCTTTAATCCAGTTGGTTCTGGGGAGGGAGGGAAATTCAGGAAGATATTTGACCAACGTTTTTGTTTTCTTTTACTATTTTAGCTTAAATAAAAATGAGATCATGTTAACTTGTCTTTTATGTTTATGTTGGAAAAGGGTAGGTTTTTTTGGTGTGTGTGTGTGTGTGTGTGTATCTTATTCATCTTTTTTTGCTCCACTTAGTGAATCCAATAAACATGCACTAATGAGTTATTGAAAGACACAAAGACACACCTGTAATTCAGAGAGCACTAAGCCAGCATTTATAAAAGGAAGCCTGGGAAGTAGTGCTACTAAAGAAAGGGAAAGCAGGGGCACTGGGAATACTCTAAAATCTTAACTTAGGCTAGGGAGGAAGGTCCCCAGAAATGGCCTCAAGCTGGGCTCTGAAGACAGGCAGGTGGGGAGGGCATTCCAGGCAGAGCAGAAGTAAGCTCAGGCAAGGTCAGAAGGAAGACCTAGTGGGCCAGGCATCTCCAGCAGCATGATGGGCAGAGGGTCGGGTGCGTGACAGGACAGGATGGGCTAGTGGGTTCCATGCAGATGGGCCTGGCCTTGCTGTGAAGCTGAGGGAGAGTTACCATAGGCTCTGGGCAGAAGAATCACAGGATTGGGTCTGTCTCAGAGAGTGGATCAGTGTGTCCACTGATGACGATACAGAGTTACCCTAGAGAAAGCAAAAGCTGATGAGAGATAACAGCAATGGCCCAGGCAGGAAGGAGGACGAAGAGAGAGAACTGGGGGTCCTGGGGAAGGTGTAGGGCCAGAGAGACAGAATCAGAGTCCAATACAGGAGAAGGTGAGGAGACAGAGGATGGGAAAGGATTTCAGTGAGACGTGCTGGTCTAGTTATGTAAAAAGAAGGGAATGTATGAGGTGGTGAGAAATCCTTCTTAGGGAGTGTAAATGAGGAGCTGAATATCTCTGTCTGGATTCCATGGCTGTGCCACATACGTTTTGGCAGAAGTTTCATTCTCAAAAAGATATTCAGAGGAGAGAAACAACCCACTATACTCCAGTATTCTGGAACTGTTCCTTAGGAGATGTTGTGTCCTTAATTAGCAAGAGACGCTAGCTGTTCATTTCATTCTTAGCCTGGCTATGGTTCACTGTCCTAAAACAGAGTACATTCCTGCATTTTTCATTGGTTCTTACCCTATTAAATCATCCACGTTCCACTCTCAAAGCCACTTTGCCCTACTCCCGTGAGCTTGGGCCCATGGGAGTTGGGCCCACTGACTACCACTGATTATTTTTGCCTCACAGAGAGGAAGGCCATTCATAGTTCAGAAGATCAACTCTAGAGCTGGTCAACATTGGTCACTTGATCAAGACACTTTACCTCTTGCAGCTCTTTATATGTAAGTTTTACTATTGTGCACCTACCTCACAAGCTCCTGCTGAGGGTGAAATAAGTTCAAATGTATAAAGTGAACTTTAGACACAAAATCAGACATTGACGGATTGAGTGTAGCCTTGAGGCTTGAACTGAGTGCCTTTACACTCGAGTACATCACTAGTCCTTTTTCATTTCCTGAGGCAGGATCTCACGAAGTTGATAAGCTGGCCCAGCTGCGCTCAAACTTGTAATCCTCTTGCCTCAGCTTCTTGGTTCTGGGATCATAGTCATATGCCACCACTCCTGGCTCCAAACTTTTAAAACATAGAAATATCAAAATTTGTATCAAATACAAAAGAGCTATTTTTGATCTACTTTCTTTTTACTCACTCTATTTCTAGCACTTTCCAATCCTTCTGTAACAGACACTGCTGGGGGCTTCATGTACAGAGCAGACCAAGCAGCAGCTCTCCACGGTTCTCTCCCAACCTTGCTGTCCCCGCTGAGCCAAATGTGCCTGCTGTGTGCATTCCCTGCACTGAGTTCTGACAGGTGAACTTGAATTCTCTATGGATATTTTAATGATTTAAATTCTGATTTTTATATTATTAAAATTAATTTTAAAAGTATATGAAATATAGAAAGAGCAAGTGATGAATTTTAAAATATTAAATGAAGGCTAAACAGTTAAACTATATTCTAAAGCAGACCAATCACTTATAATACCTTTGCTCAATAGCATATACAATAAAACTGCACGGCACCAGTAGGCTTTTCTAGTATTAATAATTATGCCGTTTAAATGTGTATGTCTTTTTGCCAATAGGTATGGTTGGATTTATGTAAATGCATTGCCAATCCCACCCCAATCTAGAGTGTAAGGTCCACAGGGACAGAGTTCTTTTCTTTGTTCATGAATAGATCCCCAGAGCCTAGAACAGGGCATAGAACACATAAGCATTCAATAAAGATTTACTCATTGAGTGAAAAATAAAATAAAATACCTTTGTAACCCTTGCAAACATTGGTATTATTCTGATTTGTTAAATTTTATACAATTCATTACAACATCATATGAGAGCAGCAAACAGAACTGTTAAAAGAAGGACAATCGGTGCCCTCTCCTCTGGCTCTCCTGCCAGGAAGCCAGAGATGAAGTTCACGGGTAAGTGGGCTCCTTGCTGTGTATCATGAATTAAAAACAGCTGTGGATTTCAGAATCAGCTGAAACAGGGAACAGGTAGATGCTCACCTGTTATTCAGTTTAGCTAATGGGTATTCTGGTACATACTTGCGTTGTACTGGGTGGTACAGTGTGAGGCTTTTTAAACCCGTGTTACACCCCTACAGAGACAAGAAAAAGATACAGAGAGACAGAGGAGAGAGAGAGAGAGAGAGAGAGAGAGAGAGAGAGAGAGAGAGAGAGAGAGAGAGAGAGAGAGATTGAGGGGATATTGCTGGTTGGGAAAGCCTATAACTGGATTCTTAAGGTGTAGAATTCTTAAAAATAGCCTAGGGCCGGCCAGATAGCTCAGCAGATTAAAGTGTCTGCTTAGGCAGAGGCAGAAACCTGGGTTCTCTGGCCTGCCAAGCCAGCCCCACCCAGAGCAGGCCGAGATGTCGAATGAGACTGGGCATGGTGGAGCATGCCTGCAATCCCAGCGCTTGGGAGGCTGAAATTAGGAGGGTAACTACGAGTCCAGTCTGGGTAGTGAGACCCTGTAGCCTCTGTACTAAATTTTAAAAAAATAGCCTGTAACATCAGAAGAAAAATAAACCAATAATTAAAATTCTGCTTGGTAGTGGCTACTGTAGATGTGTGAAAGGTGTGTGTGAGGTCCACGGGTACCCAGGTAGACAGCAGCTCATCCTGCCTTGGTCAAGGGACACAAGAAGCGCAACAGTATATTGTTGGTAATGAGCACACCAAGAGACCCACATTGCTTTAAGCATGGAAACTCAGCTTAACCTTTACTTATCCCACCTCTCATAAACATGCAATCCAATTTATAAGTTCATCATTAATATCCTCTACTTGTTCCAGAGCATAACAGTAGGTTAGGAATCCACAAGGCATCACTTCTGCTGAGTACCTTAGGAGAAAATTGACTTCTGGGGGCAATATTTGAAACACAAGCAGAGCCAAGAGACCCTCCTGACCTCTCAACTCCTGGGCAAGAAGTCCACTGTACCCTCAACACGGAGGCGTCATCATCCTTCCTTAGGCTGCTATCTCTGGAATGCTGGATGGCCGGAGACACAGGTAAGGCCCGCAGTAGAGAGGCAGAGCACTAGGCACCTTCCTCCTCTAAACATCCTCCCAGCACGGCCTTCTGAGAACTGAGCGTCAGAGGCATCACCCACATCCTTGCAGTTAGACCAAATTCCATTCAGCTTCTTTCTCGAAGCCCATAGCTATTAATGCCCAAGAGATTTACTTCAATTAACTTGTCTTCAGACTGCATGGTAAAGTTAATTTGTAAGACCCAACCACCTTAAGCAAAATGTGAGCCCAGCAATTATCTCCTTTTGGGAAGTCAAACTGAACATCCCAGTCCGACACCTTTGTACCTCAGTTTGTACCTCAGTTTCTTCACGTCTGTAACCCAGCGGGGTCCCATTCTTTTCATGTAGTTTATTTGCTCCTCCTCCTCGATGATCTCCCTGATTTGGTGCTTTCTGTCTGGGTCCTTCACCACCACAAAGGTCCAGGGCTCTGTGTGGGCCCCGCTTGGGGCTGTTCCTATCACCCATCAAATTAAAGTCAGACTTCAAAGTGCAGGGCAGCGTGAGCTGGTGACCCAGCATAAACACAATACCTTTCCCGAGCTCACAATGAAGTCAGAGGACCTGAGAAGTGGTGCCTGGGGTGGCAGGTGGGGGAGTTTCCAGCCTGCAGCTCCGATTCCTTCTGTTCCACCCTAAGTGTCTCAGAGCTGGGGGAACTCATACCTGCTGCTCAGTCCATGAGGGAGAAAACATCCCTAAGTAACTGCAATATGATGACTGAGGAAAGTCAGTGAGATGTGACAGCCCAAATTCACCAGAAATACCAAATTTGTGTGTGCGTGTGTGTGTGTGTGTGTGTGTGTGTGTGTGTGTGTGTGTGTATGATACTGGGGATTGAACTCAGGACCTTTGCACTTGCCAGGCAGGTGTTTATGCCACTGATCTATTTCCCCAGTCCAAACTTACAGTTTTTAAAATTGTTGCTTTTTAAAAATTTATTTATTTATTTATTTACTTATTTATTTATTTGAAACAGGGTCTCCCTCTTAGGGCCAGCACGTCATGCGGTACTGTGGATTGAACTTGTGTCTTTGTTCTCGCCAGGAAGGCACTTAGATCACTGAGATATCTCCCCAGCCAACCATGTTTTGATATGTTTTAATATGCTTGAAGAAAAGATACTGACATGAAGTTTTCTGGGGATGGAAAAAAAAAATCAGTGATAAAACAATTTATAAAATATACCTCAAAAGGCTAGCAAATCATACATTGTTCAGGGCCCCCACCAAGGCTCTGAGTCTGACAGTGTAGGATTTGGCATTTTTTGGGGACATTAAAGGTGTAGCAGGACAGTGTAACTTTCTGCTCCTGTGAAGGTTGGAAAGTTCAGCTGGATCAGCTCCTGGGCTCTGGGGTGAATCCATGGGAAACCCCTTCACCCAAGGAGCTTGAATTGCCTATGAGTTTCTGGGGGTGGAGTGGAGATTAGGGCCAGCTTCTGACCTGTGGGCTACCTCTTAGTCATGGAGATGGCTCACTGTTCCCCAGGGTGGGCCACAGCGGCCTGCAGGTAGGATATTTCAGAAGCAATGATTTCTTCTTTCTTGGCCAGTTGTTGGGTGGAATAAACTCTACCTGGGAGGCGTGAGGTCTGTGGACTCTCACGAAGGTCATTGGCTGCCGCCCAATACTTCCAACAGCAAAAGTCACCATTGGTTGTGAAATAAAAGTCAAAATCTAAGCCGGAGACCTATATTTCTACAGTGATTTCTGTTAACTTTGTGCCCATTTTACTTGTTCACTAAATATTTATAGATACAGTAAAAGAGAAATTTCTCCCTAATAAATTAGGCCAAATTTACCTTAACATTGTATGTTCACACACAAATATACACATATATAGATATAAATAAACAAGAAATGTAATTAAAGCATTCAACAACAGCTGAGGATGTAGCTTCATAGTAGAGTGCTTACACAAGGCCTTGAGCTCAATTGCCAGTACCACACACACACACACACACATACACACACACATGCAAACGTGCATGCACGCGCGTGCCCACATGCATGAACACATGCATGCACATACTCAACAATCTAATACAGTTTTATTCTTTTTTGAAGTACTTAATTTTTAATATATGAATATAAAAACATGAAAATTATCAACATCAACTTTTTGGTGTACTATAGTTGCATTCTTTTTTTTTTTTTTTCCAGAACCAGAATCGAACTCAGGACCTTGCACTTGCCAGGCAGGCACTTGTGCCACTGAGCTATCTCCCCAGCTCTCCTATAGTTGTATTCTTAACTGAAACAAAATATCATATATTTGCTTTCTTTTAATTAGACAACAGAGTCACGATGACTATACAGTAATTTCTACAAATGAATCTAAATTTAGATTTAGAGAAGAGTAATACTGATTAGAGGGAGCACGTAGGAGACATGCTACAACTTCTCTCCTTTCTCTGAACCCCTCTCAACTCCTGCCCTGGAGAGATCAATTCACACTGAAAATGAATTAGTCTTGCTTTGGTTTACATTGAAAATTCACGTAGGTCAACTTTTCTAGTTCATTACCATTCTGTAGCAAAAGCAGACTTATAGCACAGTAGACTTTATAGATATTACCACTCCCACTGCACTCATATGTTTGAATTTCAGTCTTATTCTAGTACTGTCACTTTAGTAAGGCAACTGTCATTCTCAAAAACACAACATGCGGTCACTAACCTGCTGTTTTGATGACACTGTCGATGACTTCTATTGGGACTGGCTCACTACTGAAGGACCTGATTGATCGTCTCTTACTGAGGAGTTCATAAAATTCCTGTGCTCTCTTAACCATTTCCCCCTCGGGATAGCGGGTGTGGGAGAATGGGATGTGCTCAGTGGGTTCCTCTGACTCCTGCAGTTCATCAGCATCTGTAAAGGAGAACCAGAAGAGTTGCAAATTCAGGAATCAAGAATCAATCTTCATAAGGTGGCCACTGGGGAAAGAGAGCTCCAGAAAATGCCTATGAGGTGATGGAAGCTCAAAACAGCCACAGCAAAAAAGAAAGAGAGAACGAAGCGCAGAGGGAGAGAGAAGGGGAGAGGACAGAGACAAAGACAAAGAGAAGAGGATGAAGAGGAGAGAAGGGGAAGAAGAAAACGGAGAGTAGGTCTACAGAATCCTGCCCCTGATCTTGACTGCCCTGTAAACTCTGCACTTGTCTTACATCTGGGAAAAAAATAATTTTTACCTACAAAAAGATGAGGATTTCAAATTTCTGTAAATGGTGGACTAGGCTATTTAAAATAATCCTCTACTTGTGGAAAATCACTCAGATCACCCAATAAGGTGTTGTTTGATTTTTTTTTTAAATCATTGCACTGACAAACCAGTAAGAAATTAACAGACACAAACTGAAGGGAAAATATAAACCAACAGAGAAAATATAAACCAAGCAGAAAAATTACATTTTCCTGATTATATTTGCTAATCCATATAATTTGAATATATAATTTCCATTTACATATTTTCAGGGATCAAGAACAACCAAAATCAAAGCTCAGGCTTACACACAATGGAAAGGGTAGTAACCTAGATCCCAAGGTTATATCTTTAGGAAAAGTGAGAATTATTAAAATAGCAGCGTTCAGTGACTTATGACATTTTGGTGTGTCCTGCCTCAAACTTGAACTTAGAATAAATTGGCCCTAGCTGAAAACACTCCAGTTGCCTAGCAGAAGGAAATTCATATATATATATATATATATATATATATATATACATATATATACACACACACACTAGCTAGCAC
>PVKN010043585.1:0-10218 GCA_004027915.1 Capromys pilorides
TCTGGAATTGTCAAGGAAATCCTGAGGAACAAAGCTGAAGGCAACAAAGTTCCAGATGCCAGAATACACTACAAAGGTATACATGTCAAAACAACATGGTACTAACATAAAAACTGACTCAAAACATAATACAATAGAAAACCCAAAAATAAACCTATGAAGTTGTAGTCAACCAATCTTTAACAAAATTTCCAGGAACACTAGTGGGGAAGAGACCATTATTCAATGAATGATATTGACATAACTGGATATTTCTATGAAAGAGAATGAAACTGGACCCTTATTTCAGACTATATGCAATGATTAGCTCAATATAGATTGAGGACTGAAAGATGAAACTCCTGGAAGGAATATATACCATAAGAAGAGAAGCTGAATCAACAAATATATATTTTTGCAGTCCTGGAAGATGGCAGTCTGAAATGAGTGTGCCCACATGGTCAGGTTTTAGAGGGCCCCTTGCCTGAAAAATTTACCTTTTCTCTTATCCTCATCTGACAGAAAGAGAAAAAGAGACCTCTCTGCTGATCCTTCTTATAAGGATAATAATCCTATCAAGGCCTCACTTTTATGAATTCATTTAAATTTATTTGCTTCCTTACTCAAAATATAATCATATTGGGGCTGGTGAGATAGTTCAGCAGAATAAAGCACCTACTAAGGCAAACTTAAGCAAGTGCAGGGACCACAGTTCAATCCCCAGAACCATACGTTATGCCAGCCCCACCCTCAGGGTGGGCTGAGCCAGCCAGAGTCTGGGCATGGTGTTGCATGCCTATAATCCCAGCACTGGGGAGGCTGAAAGCAGGAGGAACACCATGAATCCAAGCTGCATAATGAGACCCTGCCGCTGTCAAATACATAAGTATATATCTACATATTTATATTGAAGTTAGAACTCCAAGTTATGAATTATGGGAAGAGCAATAGATGTAAATTCATACTTAAAACTGTAGAACAGTGAAATACAGGTGACTCAGATGTCAACTCAAACATGTCAATATGGTTAGATCTAAAAAGTACTTTTACCACAATGAATAATTTATTTAAAAAATTTTATACTGTGTTTCTGTTCATGTATAGTTCCAAGCAGGCAAACTCAACAGTAAGATATCAGAGGCATGTAAATATGTAGCTTAAATATGAATAAAAGCGAATACCATTTAACTCAGAATACAGGATGGTAGTTATTTTGAGGCAGTCATAGTGGACACCAGTGAGAAACTCTTATAGAGGGTTGAAATATATATAGGTGAGATATCTCTTAACAAGGGTACCACTGAATGTGGCAGTGCACACCTACAATCCCAGCACATGGGAGGATAAGGCAGGGGGATCTTTGAAAGTCTGAGACCACTTTGGACTATAAAGTGAGCTCAAGGCCAGCCAGAACTGCAGTTTTGAGACCCTGTCTCAAAGTGACAAAAGAAAGGTACCATCCACATGGGTGTTCATTTGTTGTCACTGTTACTTTATCTAAACTTTTACTTTAATATGACTTTTTGGTAGAACATATAAAATAATTCTCTGCAATCTGATGTGAGGAAAAATGAATGCTGATTTCTGACTCCACTTTCCACAGCTAGGCAGCCATGCTCCAGTCACTTATATGCTCTTCTCTCAATTATCTTTGAAATAAGAATCTGTCCTCTACCATATTACTCTCTCAAGTATATATACTGCTGTATTAGACTCCATGAAAATTAAGCCCACAAAAGCTATAACTTTAAAAAGAAGTGACTGCCTAGAAGAAACTATCTCCTATGGTTAGTATCAATGATCCATACTTAACAAATATTGGCTAAATGAGTGAATTAGTTTTCAGGAAAAAATACTCCACATATGCAAAGAAGTCCTTATAAATTCATTACAAAAAGGCAAATCAGCCAATTAATAGGAAAATGAATTCTAAAATAATCAGTTGAAGAAGGAGATCTACAGATAGAAACATTTTGAAGTATGGACCACCTGAGTCAGGCCCAAAAAAATTCAGATTAAAAGGACTCTGAAATCATGCAGGGTTAGAGGAAGAAGAGTGAAGGTTAAAAAAAGAAAAAACAGTAGGTACAAAAATACAGAAGAATGACAAATGGCTAGTTGATCGGAACATGGTTAAAAGCATTCTCCTGGGTATTTTATGAGGAGTGAACTAGTGGCGCAGACATTGGCGAGGACATCAATTCTCAGAATGCATGCGGAAGAGATTTGGAATTCTACAGGAAGAACTGACTAGAAAGGAAATTTAAGTCCCCATTACCTAAATCTCAAGGCTATATTTGTCTGACATCATGTATTTATGAGTGACTAAGTATGTGTGTATGTGTTTACTAAAGCGTTAACATGAAGCATTAGAAATCGTGTGATGAGTAATAGTAGGAGAAATATGGAATTTTTTGACCTTTTTATTCTAATTTTTGCACTTTTAAAACAAAAATATGTTGGCACTTCTAATTTAATTTTTAAACTTTAGACATTAAATACTAATAGTGTTAGAGGTATTCAAAAATAATATGGCAGGTTTCTGTGTACTTATATCTGGATTTAAAATTTATGATCATTTTTTCATGTTTTCCTTTTTGTGTATCTGCTACAGGAACTCACTACTCAGCTTAGACTCATAGTGACCCTCCTGTTTTTAACCTTCACTGTGGTGGGATTACAGGTATGCACCACTACACTGGGACTTGGTGGCAGGCTCAGGACCCCTGTGGGACAGGTGTGGTAATCAGAATTAAACCCCAGCCCCTACACTTGTCTAAGTAGGCACTTAGTCTGCTGAGCTATCTTGCCGGTCCCATGTTTTCTTTTAAATTCTTTTTGCTTATGAAATACTTCTAAGTCCCAATCCACTTTCCCTTTCTGCTTCTTACTTATTCAGATCAAGTTGCTGTCATGAATCGGGCTACCAGTTTTTCAGCATGGTTTTATAACTTTTCTATGCAAGTAAATACCCATAAATAATAAATTGCTTCATTAGGTAAAAACGCATATTTTAATGACAACTTAAAAATAATGATATTGTTGTGAAGTACTATTCATGTGCACAGATTGAGAACAGTAAGAAAGATGAGGAAAAACAAATTTAAGATGGTTTGGATGTGCTTTATAGCCTTTTCTCTTCATGTATTCTCGAGAAAATTTCAGATTGTTCTTCAAATAGGGTTTAGCTTTTCCGCTGGGGCTCCCTTGAAAACAAAGCTCTATTAATAAGACAACACAAAGCGCATGGGGTTGATGCACATTCCCCTCATGAGTATAAATCCCCCTTTGATTTTACCACACACAGCTAAATCCTCCCTTCTCTGTGCCTGCCCTGCAGTTTTTTCAGATCCCTGTCTTAGTAGAACCTGCTGTATTATAATAATCTGTTTCCATGACTAACGCACATATATACACACGGTATAGATCATGAGAGCTTTGTCGATAGGATTTGAAAGGATTAAGCGATATTTATCTTTGTATTCCTAACTTCTACTGTGGTATCTTGCCATAGTTACCTGAAGAGCTGGAAATCCCAACACAAGGCAAAGGCACTGTTCAGTTCTCTAATTCTGATTCCTCTTATTGAAGATTTCCATGGAGAGATGACATTATGCTCTCACCCTAATTTTTTACCTCAAATATTTGTCAGTACTTGTGCTTTATAGCAACACAGAGAAAGAAAAAAATATTGCTTAAGCAGGAGATCACAGGCCTGAAGTCTAGAGCTACCTGTACTACCACCTGGCTACTAACCCACACAGGTCAGGCCCGCCCTGGGCCCAGTCAACCATCAGTAAAGGATTTGAACTTAATAGAGTTCATGGATTCTTAAGGACTACAGTTTACTGATCCCATACTACTATGTGGCCCTACATGCCTCTGGGAAAAGTTCCCAAGAGTGAGAGGCTTTCACTCCCCTTGAGTTTCTGTTTTCCTTGGACTACTGTTGTCACTTACAAACTCTCCCCAGTGGAAAGCTCTGTTCCTCTACCTGATCAGGTGTCTCAAAAAGATACTAAGGCCAGAGCGGATGGAAAATGATTTGCAAAGAAGCCAAAGGGGGAATTCTGTAACTGTGTATTTTTCCACTCCATCCTAATTTAATACCACTTAAGAGTGACAACTCCCAACCCCAGGCAGGTGCCTGTGTGGTAGCTCATTACACCCTGGGGACCTCATGTAAATCTTTTTCTGGAACAGCTATTGTCTTCTAAGGAAAAGCTTTTAGCATAATGGCAGGCTGAATAGAACACTGCTTTTATAAGAATACTTTTAAGAAAGAGAAAAGAGAAAGGTATTCTTTAACAACTGCCAGTGCAGCTTTAGCTTGCCCCCAGCTCAGGCCCCCTGGAAAGAACAGTGTGTGAACCATGGGAGACTCGAAGTAGAGTGAGGTTATTCCTGCCCCAGAGACAGAGGAAGGTTATGCCCTGCTCTTTCAGGTTATAATAAACACAGGGTGGAGGTGTCTCCAATTGCAAAAATAGCAAGTGTACCCCCTCCTTTCCACCTTTGTTGTTTCACCACTCAGTGAGCAAGTAGTGACTATTGACTTCAAAAATAAGTGAGGTTCTAATAAGAGAAATGACATTTTCCCTCAGAATAGTTTCCTAAATTAGTTCCCCTTCTCAGCTCACTCTTAAGGACAGTTTTAAAAAATGTGGTTGTAAGGGTTGAGGACATGGATGTCCAATTTGGTGAAACAAAAACAAAAACCTCCGAAGAACAATGAAGCACCCATCACAGAGAGGCAGGTCTTCATACTGGAAACATTGCTTTCTTTTCTCTGACAGAAATGGTCATTTGGAATATGAGGATTTAGAGGAAATGCGGGGAAAGTTAATAAAGCAATGTAGAATTCAGTAAACACTGTGTTCTGTGTATTTCAGGGGAAATTTTCAGTGAAGGCACAGCTTGAAGAGCAGGATAAACAGGAGTGTGGGTTAGAGACCTACAGACCCCTTCCTCAAGCACTACTTAGTGCACCAAGGATGGTGATGTACCTTCCTGGAGTTGCCACCTGCAAAATGGAGATAAACATCAGTAGTACAGGGAGATTCAAAAATTTTTAAGAGCGATTTCCACACAAAGGCAGCACATTGTGTGCAAGAAGAGGCAGCCAACAAGAATGATTTGGGGCAAAGCTGAGTGAAGAAAAACACAGACCCACTTTCCTCTCCAGATGTGGGTAAATAACGACCCCCATCTGGATGGTCAAGGCTCCTCTCTCTTTCATTAGAATTGAGGTGAGTAATGATCCCTAAAACTTTCTTTACTTACACTATTCTGAGCTGCTTTTTTTTCTCATTTTGCTTATAAATTTAGCATCTTCCCTCAGTTCAAATCCAACAAAGCAAAACACACACACACAAACACAAACACTATTCCTCTCTTTCAGAAGAATAAGCCAAAGATGACAGCTCCACTTTCCACCTGGAAATTGTATGTTCAAAGGTTCCACTGACCAAAATACCTAATAACACATAATATGTTAATGACTTTAAATATACTAAGGTAAATATGGCAGGACATTAGTAATCACTGAAGACCAGTATTAGCATTGGAGATAATTTCTCAGGTTGATCTGGTCAACCAAGTCTATCCCTCAATCTGCTCTTCAAATGTCTGCTGGTCTAACATACTGAATCCTTGTTGCATTGTCTCAGATTCTCTTCATGTCTCCTTACTCTGCACTAGGCAAATCTCAGAAGTCTTCAGCTCCTTCGCCATGATAACTCTCACCAGTTAGGAAAGACCTGCACTTTCTGATTCTCCAGTACTTCCGCTATCACTGAGAGTATTGTGGGAGGCTGAGATGTTTATCTTTTTATTTTATTTTATTTTATTTTATTTTATTTTATTTTATTTTATTTTATTTTATTCAGTTCTGAGGACTGAACCCATGTCCTTCACACTGAGCTACGTCCTTAGCCCTATTTATTTTCTTTAATCTGGGAGCAGGGTTTTCCTAAGTCATTAAATTACATAGGCTGGGCTCTAGTGTAGGGTCCTCCTGTTTTCACTTCCTACAGTGCTGAGATTACAGGCCTGCAATACCACCTTTCTCATAAGCACTTCATTTTGTTTCCTTTCAAACCCATCCCTTTCATAACAGCTTCAGGGACACTGTCCCTGAGAACGTCCTATTCCTTGTCCCAGGAAAAGGGCAGTGTGACTCTTGAAAGCTGGCCACCATGTTGGCCACAAGTGCTGAGACCCTGGGGTTTGAAGCACTAAGAAGTCTCTGCCATGAAAGCGCTGCAAAGAAGGCCTCACACTCAGTTTTCCAAGCAAGGCTAAAGTAGCTAGCCTGCAAATCAGGTGATTATTGAACTGAAAACATATTTATCACAAAAGGAAAGCTAAATGTTTCCAGCAAACAACTTTTTAAATGAATATGCTTTTTAAAAAATGAATCAAACCAAATAAATGCTTGTGGAGACTCTGGAGTCCAGACCCTGGGAAGAACTAACAGCAGTCAGTGGGGCATCCTCTATAATCACCAAGTCTGAAACTTTATCAAAACAACCAGAGGATGCAGCCTTGATCAAGGGCATTCTCCCTGGGCCCCATGGCCATGCTTTTGTTTCTAGAAATAAGGCCACATGGTAATCCAACAAGGGGCAAGGAAATCCCTTCAGTACTACTTTCCCTCTGCATGAGAGATGAATGACAGCCACAGAATCAGAAACCGGCCAAATCACATAACTCAACATCCCACCCCTGACTAAAGTTAAGCCAGTCCCTAGGAGGAAGATGCAGGTAAGATAGTTTAAGCTCATCTAGAGGGCATCCTAGAGCAGAGACAAATTCCAGCAGCTAGTCCATGTGCATCTTCTCTCCCTAAATCAACACACCATGCTCTGTGAATCAAAAGAAGTTAATGGTATTACTTCTACATTATAGGCATAGTTAATTGCACCTTAGAGAATAGGTGGTATTTATATTGTACTGGGCTCTTTATTTTAGAAACAGTAATAGCATTTGTTTGTGCATATACCGCAAGCTCTCCTGTAACGTTTTTACTATGTAGCAGACTGAGATTGTGCCCTCAGACCTGAAGCTCTATGCAAGGCTCTAAGAATAGTAGGAAAAACCCTAGGACCAGAACAATCTTTTCTCTCTGCTCCGGACCAGTGGCTCAAATGACCATCATGAAAAGGCTTCTGATAGGTAAAGGACAATAAAATTCACTGTGAGCAGCAAGAGAACAGGACCTTTGTGGTCCATTTAGCATGCTTTGCTCTAACAACTAAGATGCTAGAGGAAGAAGCTCTGGCTTATAGAGTAAAGCCAGAATGTTGATGCTGAGCAAGTGGATGGAGTCAGCACATTTGCTGTGTGCAATGTAGACCCTGAAATTAGAATAACAAGGGCTAGAATCTGGCACCATCATCAATCATGGTATTTAACCTCCCTTGGCCACACTTGTCCCATCCTTAAGAGGAAGTATTTTCATCACTTTCCCATCGATAGGAGAAGAAAGCCTCTCTTGTCATGGTGGCCAGGAAAGAGGCAGAAGAGAAAGGAGCCCCAGAGCAGGATACCCCTCCCAAGGCACACCACCAATGACATTCTTCTTCCAGGCCCACTCCTAACAGCACGTGAAGGCATGGATGTGATCAGTGGTTCAATCCACCAATGAGTTTACCACCCCATATTCCTCTGCAAACACAAGACCCGTGGAGTACATTCTAGCTCTAAACCACAATACGAGCATCCCTAAAATTAACCCCCAGGGTAAAAGATACCTATCGGCCACATAGTCTACCCGAATAAGATGTTCAGTGAATGGGTCGAATAACTTAGAATTCGTCTGAGACTTAGAAAGAAAGGCCAGCAGGACAGAAGGGCACCAGACTGAATGTATAACCCTCAGGCACTTTCAGGACCAGCTACACAACCACTGGGCCCCAGTGCAAAGTGAAAATCCAGGGTCCCCTTTACATTTTTTTTTCTTCAAGTCCTTTAGTTTTTAATTTAAAAAATTATAAATTTTAATTGACACCTCATGTATGGGGCTCAGCAGAAGACTCCAATGCGTGTACATGCTGTGCAATGCTTGGATCAGTAATTGATACATCCTAATGACTAACTTGCTATCTTGCTGAGCTCTAGAACATCAGATCTTACTCCTCTTACTCAGCTGCACCCTAGACCTCCTCTCTCCTTCTCCCCATACCACCCTTCCTGCCCCTGGTAACCATGGCATTATTCTAGTCTCTACTTCTACTAGGTCTACTTCTTAGTTTCTCACAGTAAGTATGATTATGTGGTATTTATGTTGCTGTGCCTGACTTATTTTACATTAACATGATGTCCTCCAGCTCCACCCATGTTGCCATAAATACCTAGTAAAAACTTTTTTAAAGAATTTTAAGATGATTATGGGGGAGCATTAAACAGAGTGCCCACTCCTGTGACAAGGGATCCTGTGCCTTGGTAAAAGTTGCCCAATCATGAAGACAGCTCTCATTGATCCTTGTACCTGGGCTACAGTCCTGTTTTCTTCAGGGAGAGTCTAGCTCAATGATTAACACTTGTAAGTGACAAGAAAAAAGGACAGCACTCATCCGACCACTGTTGGTCCCTGTTCCTGCCCCGATACCTCCAGAGAAGAACAGTGACTGACAGATGAGCACATCTTTAGGAGAAAAGATAAAGGAAAGAAAAATGCAACCCATAATGACATGTGAGTGAACATTACTTATAACTAAGCCTGAAGACAGTAAGCAGAAAATGGTCTCTTGATTTATATAAAGGGTTACTAAGAGATCTCTCATTGCTGTGTCTTTTCCTTTCTACCCGAGTTGCTTCCTCCAATATCAAGATATGTAGGGGCTTTCCCTATGTTTCCAGTTCTTTTCTCAAAATAAGAATAATCTCTATAATTAGAATATCAGGGACCAGCAAGATGGTTCAGCGATCTGAAGTGTCTGCTTAGAAAAGCTTAGGCAACCACAGGGACAGCAGTTCAATCCCTGACACCACATGCTGCACCAGCCCCACCCCCAGGGCAGGCTGAGCCAGTCATAATACAAATAATAATAATAATTAATAATAATAATAATAATAATAATAATAAAAGAATAACAGCAAAAGCACCAGTAAAAGTAAAAACATAGGTACTTCATGTCATAATTACATACCGGAGTTTTTCTTTCCTCCCCCTTAGAAGCAGAACTTACAAAACAAATGCCTATGTACCCACTTTCTTAAATAAATAATTGTTCAGAGAAGATAGCCTTGGAAGGATAACGCTCTCTAACTCTCAAGCACTTTTATATCTGCTGGTTGGAGGGCTATGTGACTATTAAAAAAATTGCCTTTAAATGCATAAAACACATAGGAGAATTTTTGAAAAATCCCTTATTATTCATTAAAGCCTTTTAGGGCCTCATTAATTCAGATGGGATGATCAGTTGTTGATTAGCCAGGTTGTTAAGCATCCATTGTCAGGCGTGATGGGGTGTAAGAAATTACATTCTGCATCCACCAAAGAGTCACCTGAATGCCATTAACACCTCATCAAGTTAGGCAGTATCTTCTGGGGATAAATTAGTCAGGTTTACTCTCCAGTCTTTTTCTTCTATATTCCAAATTTCCTTGTGCTGAAGAGCACTCCTCACCCACTTTGGCTTTGGTTTCTTTTACCTAGCTAAGGTCTAGAGCTCTGTCCAGAGCCATTTACAAAGCTCGTAGATGACAGTATAGTCATACTTACGTTGGAGTGTGTGTGTGTGTGTGTGTGTGTGTGTGTGTGTCTGTGTCTGTGTCTGTGTGTGTGTGTGTCCGTGTATCTGTGTGTCTGTGTCTGTGCGTGCACTTGGTTTGGCTTTGTTTGGTTTCACAGCTCATAGCCAGAGCTTCCTTTACACTCTCACCCTTCAGATCCTAGGATTTGGATCATCAAGGGAATTCTTCAGCCAGGGCTCCAAGGGTCCACTTCCTTCCTTTCCAAATCTTTACTGAGAATCATTTAACAGCAATGAGCATGGTGAGAAAAGTCCTTGGATTAGAGGTTGGAAAAAGTGACTCAGAGTCATGGTTCTGTTTTCAGAGAGGAAGTGAATGTCACCAGCAACCTGCTTTCCACACCAGCACATCGTTTCATTTCCCTGGCTGTTTGTATTTCATTTTCTCTCTCTTTGACGACAAAACAACTTTAACATTTACCCTTGGTATCATAAAAGGAATTGTCAATGTATTTCTACAAAAACAGCTAAGTCCCCAACT
>PVKN010043586.1:0-10222 GCA_004027915.1 Capromys pilorides
CTACTGCCCATTATACCCTATTCTGACTGAAGTGTGTACAGACTGTCCTAGCACCAATGTTCAGTGGTTGTGGAAACCATCCAATTCACTGTTTCCTAGAGGGGACTGGAAAACTGGTAAATCTACTTTGAAGCATTTTATGGGCAGTAAAATGACCACAGTGACATTTAATAGTATTTGTGAGATGTAACAATGTAAGCAAAGTGAAAAATCCAAACATTAATCATGTAAAATAGACATTTTATACAGTACATGCTTATGGAATTAAAAACTCAAATGCAAACATTCTTTAGGATATGTGTGATCTTGGTAAAATTATACACAAAAGAAAGTAGAAAAGTGATACAGGATTCATGACGGTATGTACCTGAGGCACCACACATCCCAATTGTTAGTAATGAATATTGGGATTTCAAGTTGACATTTTTCCTTTCCATGAGAATATGTGGTACTTTTTTTTTCCATATCTGGATTAACTCAGTGTCATGTCTTGTGGTTCCTTCCATTTTTCTGCAAATGGCAGGATTTGATTCTTTGTGGCTAGCTATTGCGTCAGATGTAAGTCCTAGTTTCTTCACCTGCTTGCCTACTGATGGGTACCTAAGTTAACTTCATATTTTGAGATTGTGTGAATGGCCCTGAAATAAGCATAGGCACACAGGTGTCTCTATTCTGACTTTATATCTTTGAGATACATAGCTAGTGGAATGGCAGGACCACATGGTAGACAGATTTTTAGTTTTTGTTTTGATTTGGAAATTGCCATACTGTTCTCTGTGATGGCTATACCAACTGTCCCACCAATCTTGTCTCAGTTCTATCCTTTTCATTCTTATCAGTGATTTATTTTTTGTCTTGTAAGAGCTATTGAAATGGACAAAATGGTATTGGATCCCACTGAACATGAATGTTAAGGTATCTATTTTTATAAAGTTGTTTTGCTACAGTTAAAGCAGGAGATAATATCTGATGGAAGCAAGGCAGTAAACCAAGGTTGCCACCTGCCCCCCATTGTTCCTACACCTTGCCAAGTGTTGTCTCAGACCAAGGTACAGGATGGTGCTCCAGAGAACTCTCAAAGGCAGGGAAGTCAGCTTGCCGAGACATGACAGCAAACAGCGAAAGCCAGAAGAAGGCTCCTAATCCATATTGCAGATGAGAGAAGAGGGAATGACCCCATGATATCTAAGCCACAGGTTGGATCTGCCCAGGCTCAAGGCTGGAAGGTAGAGGAAGATGGTATAATTCAAACAAAGGAAAGTGTTCAAGTGAACAACCATGTGATAGAGATTTTCAGCAATTCTGAAGCTCAGCCCAGCTGGACTAGAACAAAAAGAAGAATAAAAAGAATATGTCAGACAGGGCTTTTCAGGACTTTGGAGTTTAGCCTGAGGGCACTAAGTCACATTAGGGTGTGTCCATCCAAGGAATGGTACCAGATTTGTATTTTAGAAAAGCCACCATGGCTGTTGTGTGCAGGAAGGTTACTTAATGTTACGAGTCCCACAAGAAATAATTGGCGCTCACCATTTTGACTGAACATCACACAGGACCATTTATTGAAGTGTGGGTAATCAAAAAAAGAT
Source organism: Capromys pilorides (assembly GCA_004027915.1). Lineage (NCBI taxonomy): Eukaryota > Metazoa > Chordata > Mammalia > Rodentia > Capromyidae > Capromys > Capromys pilorides. The sequence continues at coordinate 1,587 of PVKN010043586.1, forward strand.
GCTGCAACAGGGAAGCAGGACGGCCCTTGCCACACCTTGACATCAACAGCTGGCTCTGAACAAAGGCTGTGCCTGAAGAGTGGCAGCATGCAGCCACTGTCCCAACCAGCTCATAAGAGAGCTTCACAGCCCAAACTTCCCATTGGCCTAACTAGCGAGAAGACAATGGGAAGTTGGGTGATGTAGACTGCAAAGGGGCAAGTGAGGAGTTTGCCCCAGAGGCTTAAGATGGACTGCAGCTTTATGCACCCAATAACTTATCAAAAGCCAAACCCACAATATGAACACATTTGGAGAAATTGGCTGAGGGCAAGAGAAGATAGGATCCCTATAGGGGGATTACTATCCAGGAAGGCAGAGATACAATACCATGCATGAGTGCTTGCCTGCCCCCAATCCCGTGTGAGAAGGCAACTGTCTATATTCAAACCTTCAGAACCCAACCTGCCAACACCTTAACCTCAGTTTCCCAGCTTCCAGAACTAAGAAATGGTGACTAAATCCTTCAGTGCATGACGTTTTATGATCGTCTGAGTTGACATCAGTCAAGGCTCTAGTCATGATCACAGAAGTGCTGGTGATTTCAGAGCTAAACCATGGCACAGGAGATAAAATGGGAAGACTAAAAAATTTAATTAGTTCTTCCAACTAGTGCACTTGGAATCCATGAGAAATGGCACAAGCACTATAGATATGGGTAACGGAAGAGGGGGGCCACCTTTTCCCCTCCATGAGGGCGCCCATGACTCTACCATCCCTAGGAGAGGACTGGCTAATGCGTTAGCATGTAGGCTGACATTCCCAACCACTATGGCAGTGCTGTTATGTGCTGTGAATTTTCCCCTCTCGCCACTAGTTCATCAGCAGAGCCAAAATCCTTTCTATGTTCTAGGCACATTTTCCACCCAGTGGTTCTGAGCATGTCTCCTTTAGTGATGTAATATCTACACCTTTCAGGGTAGAGAAGCTTTTGAAATCTGACTGTGGTTCAGACTCAAATCATATTGTCCAGTCCACTACCACCAGCACTCCATCTTCTACTGGGATGTCCATAACATGTTTTTCAATTGGTTGTGAGATAGTAAGAGAAAATACAGAAAACTAATGACATCTCCCAAAACTCTACATGCCATTGTGAAGCCAAATTCAAGTGGGCTTGTGACAACCTGCCAGAAGTGTCCATCCAGGCCCTGACTGTATTGATAGTAATTAGGAAGTTGTCTTCCAAAAAGATGACCCACATAACAGGTGGCTGTCACTCATGTCTGTGTATTGAGAGGAAATAAATGGTTCTCCACATCATAGAAGTTGGTGTTAGTGAATTATGAATGTGCAGAACTCTATAAATGGAACTGATAGTGTTTGCCACATACATTGTGTGTGTGTGTGTGTGTGTGTGTGTGTGTGTGTGTGTAATCATTGTATGTGACAAGATCACCATGTGTGACTGTACTGCAACCCCTAGGTTCTGCCACTGATGTTTATGAGGCATGGGACAGCATGGATCCAAGAGGAATCAGCAAGTAACGCCAATTGTAGTGGGGAAAGGAGCGATCCATCCTACAAGGAATACATGGGTTGGCAACGTCAGGTCTGTACCATGTGCCTGTTTCAAGATAATATGTGTAAACCAAGTTTAATAGGCTGCCAGCCACTTTAAATGTATTCCTGCCTGCTCGTTCCAAAAATGAGCGACTCTACATATCATAAAATATTTGCAATGTGTAAAATGACTCTTGTCTTTGTATAAAGTCTAAAGTTCAAGAACTCCATTGATTTGTGACAATTAAGTGTTTAGTTCAGATATCTGAACCCCAAGACCCTTCTCTATAACTAAAGATAATGCAATTCCTATCCAAGAGCATCACACTGGCATATGCAGTAATTGAGCTGTAAACGTGGATTAGTCATAAGAAGCCAGAAATCACAATGACGTTGTCCCAGCATCTGTTTGTGAAGGAACCCATACTAAGATTCCAGATGAATGCAGTTTATTTTGGATGTGATCCCAGGAAACGCTGGGGAATGGGACCATGAAATCAGGAAGGAGAGCAGCCAGGCAATGAGATATTGCCTGCCATCATGGGCCTTTGCAGTATTGTCCTATAGAGGAATTCTGAGTGCAGTGGTAGGAAATATGCCTTGGGGTTATCCTCTCCAAGAGGTGGGGGAGGAAGCGCCAGCTCCCAGAAATCATTAGTGGAGGCTACTAAAGTACACGAGTCCTCAGGCAAGGAATTAGATTCTACAGGAGGGAAGCCAGGCCAGCAGGCACTGAAGTAGAAAGAGATGAAGAGCCAGGCAAGACACGCCAGTGTCTGCCCCCCCCCCCCCCCCCCGTCCGATAGCTGTGCTGTTCACCATCCTATAGAGATACTGTGCATGGAATGAATGTCTTCCATGGCAGAGGAGAGGACTGGGTGACTACACTGGGCCAGATCAGCAATTGTGGAAGGTCCCGGAGTATCCAGATGTGAGACTAGCTGGCCGCTATGGATCACAGATGTTTTATTCAGTTTCTTGGTACAACTTTGGTGTACATAATCACTTTCATTATAGAAATTCATACCCGTACATGGTATATCCTGATTTTTTCCCATTCCCCTACCCTCCAATCAAGCCCTCTTCCACTCCTTATTTACAAAGTGTTTTTTCCATCTTCATCCTTATTTCCTTTTTTCTCCTTCCTATCACCAACTCTCTCCTTATTTCCACCTTTCTTTTATTTCTTCTGAACATTTCTTCCTATTTCACAATATCATGCCCTTTACTTCTTATTGATGCATCATTTCTCACGAGAAAGAACATGACACATGTGTATAATCCAATTTATTTCACTTAAGAGAATCTTCTCAGGGTCCGTCCATTTACCTAGAAATGTTTCAAGTTTATCCTTTATGGCTGAGTAGTACTCCAATGTAATATTGTTTTAAAACCCACATCTTTAGTCATTCATCAGTTGATGGGCATTTGGGCATTTGAGCTGTTTCCAAGATTTAGCTATTACAAACTGAGTTGCTATAAGCTTGGGTGTACATATAATGCTGTGGTATGACGCTTTTAGTTCTTTTGGGAAAATAGCAAGAGGCAATGAGCTGTGTCAAATAGGACCTCTAGTCCTAGTTTTTGAAGAATCTCCACAGTGATTTTACCAGTCAGTTAAATGTTAATGCTGATACAGCACACTGGAGTTTGTGGATGCCAAGAAAGCAATTGTGAAGGAAATTTGTAGCAATGAATTTTCACATCAGGAAACCAGAATGAGCGCAACTAAATAACCTAATGTTGAAACTCAAGCTTCTAGAAAAGAAACGCATCAAGTTCCAAGCATGTATGTGGGAGGAAATTGCAAGATCAGAGGAGAAGCTAATGCAGTTGAGACTAAGAAAGTAACACAAAGAATCCATCAAAGAACTGGGGCTTTGAAATGTTAAATGAAATTGATAAACCCATAGTCAACCTTATCAAAAAGAAGAGGCTCAAATTCACAATTCGGAATAAAAAGAGTGAAATCACAACAGATCTTACAGAAATCCTGATAATTAAAATCTACTTCATGAACATTTAATTAGATGAAAAATATAAAAGAAATGGACAGCTTTCTAGATATAGTAAATGAGTTAACAAAATTAAAGATATAAAAACTAACCCAATATCAATCAATGAAATTTAAGTGTAATTTAAAATGAACCAACAAAGAAAATCCCAGGTCTTGATAGATTGCTGAATTATATGAGAAGTTTAGAGAAGACCTGATGCCGCTCCTTCTGAAATATCTTAATGAAATTGGAAGATAAGCAGTACTCCAAAAGTCATTCCTGGAAGCAAGTATTATCCTAACACCAAAACCAGAGAAGGACTTACCAAGAAAGAGAACTGCAAGTCAACCTCCCTAGTAAATATATAAAACTGCTCAATAAGATGCTGGCAAATGGAACACAGCAAATCAAGAAATTTATACACCATGACCAAGTAGGATTCATCCCAGTGGTGCAGGAATGGCTCAATATATGCAAATCAATAAATATAATACACTATATCAACCAAAGGCAAAAATCACATGATTATTTCAATAGATACAAAAAAGAATTTAACAAAGTGTAACCACTGATAAAAAGCCCTACAGATAACAGAATAAATGGTCTTTATCTCAATTTGATAAAAGCGATTGTCTTGGTTTGGGGTTTTTGCAAGGAGAACAATACAATAAAGGGTACAATTTATAAGATTATTTTATAATCAGTCACGTAATCAAAGGGTGCAGGAAATCTGTCCACACACTAAAAACTAAAGAATCCAGCTGAAGGCCAGAATCCTGATATCCCACATGAGTCCAGCAAAAGATCTATAACCCATAAAAATGCCTCTCACAACTCCAATGATAGAGCCCATGATAATGCCTCATGCAGACATGCTCCATGGGTCTGCAATGGAAAGGCCTGAAAGTTAGTGGTAGAAGCTAGAAAGCCTATGTCAGCTGGATGATGGATCTGAACTAGAGCCAGGAAACAAGGCTCAAGATCAGCACCAAAGCTCCCCAGTGTGAACTGTAGCCATTCTGGGTGACAATGAGGTCCTTGGCTTCTCTGACAAGAACATCCATGTTCACCAGGAAAGCAAGAATGACGGGTCCCCCACCAGAGTAGCCTAAGAACCAGAAGTTTCTAACAGATCCAACAACTCCCAACAGCTTCTGCCGTTCTGCCTCTTATGCTGCTGGAAGCCACCCTTAGGAGGGCCTCCCACACCCAGCACCATGCTAGTTCAGTTCAGCTGGATGTAACAAGTTGATGACTGGTGAAAAGTCTACAATATCCATCAGCAAAAACAAATTGGCCCATATCATAGTACATAATCAAAAACTGAAAGTTTTCACTCCAACATCAGGAACAAGCCCTCACCAGAGCTCGGCTGAGCTGTAGCCTCTTCTCCCACCATCATAGAAACCAGGCAGATGTAAGACACCTAGTGGGACCTTCTGAGCCCTGCCCTATCCTCTCCCACCTCACCACCACCACCAGTGCCAGAGCAGGCCTGAGCTGTGACCTGCTCTCCCACCAACACTGCCTCAGCTGCTACTGCCTATCCCACCAGTAACAGGAGCCTTGGTGAGCCCTACCCTGTGCCCTGCCATCATTGAGAGACTTGGAGAGCTTTTGTCTGCCCTCATCATCAAATCCCACACACATTGCAGTGGAAATCACCCTGACCCCTACACAGTGGGAGCTATGGTGACCCTACCCTGCCATCCCACTCTCCTGGGAGCCTGGCTCACCTGCACCCTGCCATCCTATCATCACTTCAGAGTCAGGGTGTACATTGGGAGCTCCGGATATGTCAAAAGGAAGGAATTAAAGGTGATCTCAGATCTCCAGCCCACCCAAAACAAGTCCAGGAGACAAAGTCATAGAAGAACTTCGAAGTCACACACCTCAAATTTCTGTAATGATGGCAACTGAAGAAGCAATCCCATCAGACTATGGAGGAAATTGTATCAGAAATCTGATAATAGAAATGACAACAATCACCAAAGAATTTCTCAGCACATCTAAAGTCATAGCTTTTTAAAAAGGCAGAGGAAAATGATGGAGCATTGAACAATACAGGGAAGAAACAGAATGCGCAAAACAGATTCAAGCAGACATCCATGACATTAACAATTCCATTAAAAGATGGAAAAACCACTTGAACAAAACTGAAGATTGAATTTCAGACTTTGAAGGAAGCATTGCAGCTAGTGAACACAAAAGGAAAGATCTCTTACAAGTAAGGAACCAGGAAATAACAGTGCAACAGCTGCCAGATAATGCCAACAAAAATAATAAAAGGTTAATAGCTATCAATGAAATAGCTGAAGTCAACACAAATGTCATAAAAGGACTATTTACAGAAGTAATAGAAAACATCCCACACATGGGGAAAGAATCTGACATACACATAAGTGAGGCATATAGAACCAGTAACCATAATCAAACCTACACCCAGACACATAGTAAAGGTCCCAGAAACTGAGCAGAAGAAACAGAGATGTCCTACAATTGAAATCCCATCAGGATCATGGGAGATATCTCAACACAGATCATCAAATCAAGAAGAGCTTGGAGTGAGGTATTTGCAGTCCTGAAAGAAAACAACTTCCAACCCAGCTTGAGGTTCCTTGGAAAACACCTATCAAATTTCATGGCAAGATTAGATATTTCCATGATGGAGAACAGCTGAAGAAATTCATGACCACCAAACCAACCTCACAAAGAGTACTGACCAATATTTTAGAGACAATGACCCCAGCTTCAAGAACAACAGAAAAAAACCATGAAACAGAGCAGGAAATTAAATGGGGAGGGGTTGGAATCCTACAGTAGGAAAATAACATGGCAAAGATAAGACAATACATATCAGTTGTAAGCACCAATGTAAACAGCCTCAATTCACCAATCAAAAGAAGTGGACTGACAGAGTGGATCAATAAACAAAATCCAACAATACGCTGCATACAAGAAACATGTAACTTAAAAAGAAATTGGTGTGAAAGTGAAAGAATGGAAAACAATACTCCATGCAACAGCAACCCAGAAAAAGCAGGGGTAGATATTCTGCTTGCTGACAATGTCAGCCTCAAACCAAATGTGATTAAGAAGTAAAGGTTACTGCGTACTTGTCAGGAGAAAACTGCAAGAGGAAGAGAGAACAAATATATATATACATGGACCCATTGTGGGAACACCCAACTATATGAGACAAATGTTAACAAACATGAAAAACTAAATGAACAATAACACAAGTACTCTGGGGAAATTTATCACCCCCTTGACAGAGATAGATTAAGCAAAAAATAGAGATAACAGAACTAAGCTTATGAAAAAATGGACTTAGTAAATCCTCATGGTGTTCCACCCAACAGCATCAAAATACATTCTTCTCAGCTGTACCTGGGATGTTCTCAATAATGCACCATATACCAGTACCTAGAGCATGCTCAAGTAAACGCAAAAGAATTGAAATTATTCCACACATATCTGACCATAGTGCAATGAAACTGGAAATTATCCACAAAAACACATAAACACATGGGAACTAACACCCTCCTGAACAATGAAGGAGTCGCAGATGAAATTTAAAGAATAAGCAATATTTACAATGGAAAGAAAATGCAGGTGCAATTTACCATAGTCTGTGGGATGTATGAAAGTTATTTTGAGGAAAATTTAGAGCAGTAAATTATCATATCAGGAAAATAGAACAAGCCCAAATAATCTTATACTACACATAAAGCTCAGAGAAAAAGAATGGCAAGTCTAGCCCAAAGAAGGCAGGAAATGATAAATAGCAGAGCAGAAATAAAGGCAATGGAGATGAGAAAAACAAGGAATTAGAGTTGCTTTTTTGAACGCATAAGTAAAATTAATAAACCCCTAGCCAACTTTATCAAAAATGAAAAAATTCAAATTTATGCAATAAAGGATAAAAAGAGTAAGATCACTATAGGCCCATTAGAACTTAAGATCATCAATACCTATTTCCAAAATCTTTACTCATAGGATGGAAAAGACAGAAGAAATGAACAGATTCCTAGATAAAAACTACCAAAGCTGAATGAAGAAAATACAATTTTGTTTTCATTTTTATGTATTTGGTACAGGGTCTCACTATGCAGCTTGGACTCACAGTCATCCTCCTATTTTCAGGAGGATCCTCCCCAGTGCTGGGATTAAAGGTGTGTGCCACCCCTCCCACACTCAGTTGTTGGATCAGTGTGCCCCAGAGGTGGGGCCAGCATAGCATTTGGGACTGAGGATCAAATTCAGGTACCTGCTCTTGCCAAAGCAGGTGCTTAGACCACTGAGCTATCTCACTATCCTTTTTTTTTTCTTTTTCTTGGTACTGGGAATTTAACTTGGGACCTTGCACTTGCCAGGCAGGTGCTTATTCTACTGAGTTATCTCCCCAACCCCTAAAAACTCTGCATAGTCCAATATCAAGATAGAAAAGCCCAGGTCCTGATGGATTTTCTGCTGAATTCTAAAAGAAAATTAGAGAATGTTTAATGCCAACTCAAGCTTCAACCAAATTGAAAGGGAAGCAAGTCTTCCAAATTCATTCCTGGAAGCAAGTATTACTCTAATATTCAAACCAGAGAAGGATCCAACCGAAAGAGAACAAGCCCATCTCCCTAATAAACATAGATGCAAGAATCTCCAATAAAATACTAGCAAACAGAATGAAACAAATCAAGAAGATGATACAATAACCAAGTGAGGTATATCCCAGGAATGTAGGGATGGTTCAATATATACAAATACATAAATCGCATGAACAGAACCAAAGAGAAAAGTCGCGTGATCATCTCAATAGATATAGAATGATCACCTCAATAGATATAGAAAAAGGTTTGACAAAGTCCAGCATTCATTCATAATAAAAATTCTAACAAAAATCAGAGTAGATGGTCTTTAATTCAATCTAATAAAAGCCTCCTATGACAAAATAACTGCTAACATCATATTGAAAGGACAAAAATAGAAAGACTTCATTCTAAAATCAGGAGCAAGTTGAGGATACCCACTCCCATTCATTATAGTTCTAGAAACATTAAACAAGAGAAATAAAAGGAAATAATGCTTGGAAAGGAAGTGAAA
>PVKN010043587.1:0-10214 GCA_004027915.1 Capromys pilorides
TAGAGGTCACCAAGGGACATATGGAAACTTTTTGAAGGAGATGCATTTGTTCATTATTTTGGTTAGTGCTTGTTTCACAGATGTTTGTATATGTGAGAACATCAAAATCATATACTCTGAAATATGTGTAGTCTATCTTTGGGTTATGCCTCAATAAATCTGTTTTGTAGTGAAGTCATTCAGTCCACAAACAATTGAGTTCCAACTGTAGTCTAGGTGCTTGAGATACAAGGCCAAAAAAACAGACTGCAAACAGGTTCCTAACTTCAGGGTGTTTATATTGAAGTAGGAAGCTTACATTGACTGGCAATGTTTAGCAGCCCCAGAGTTTGCCCACATAGCCCCAGGCAGAGAATTTCCTTCCTCTCAGAAGTGCAAGAGGATGGAACCCAAACTAGAGCCCAGCACAGAATGGGCTCTCCCTTGATGTCCCCTGTAGGTATCTGATCGCCATCCATGCTCCAAACATAGCCTGCAGGCAGGGACTGGAGCTAGAGGGGGTCCGTTGTCTAAGAACATGCACAGAGACCACTGAACAGAGGGGCCACTCACAGTGTGCAGATGGAAGGGGCCAAGTGGAGAAGGAGAGTCAGGGATCAGAGAGACTCAGAGTGAGAGCACTTTCTGGTTCATGTTTCCAATCCTTTGGAGATTTGACCCTGCCCCAAATCTCCAGTAACCACCCTGGATGAAAACCCTTTTTGCTTTAACTGTTTTGAGTGTTTTTTATTATTTTAACTGAGAAGAGCATTGATTGTACTATTCCTTTGGATAGGGGAAGATCAGGGCCGAAAGACAAGAACACAGAGAGAGGTATGAATAGACTGTGCATGTGTTGGCCGCACTGTGATCGTGAAACCAGCCAGAGGATGAGGACCAAGCTAGGCAAGGACTTGTGTCCCAGAAGTCTGCCTGGACACTTGGTCCACAGATTCCAGATGAGAGCCTCCATGGACTCCAAACAGCCTACATCCCCACCTCCTTGACAGAGGACAGTTCTGTTTACTTCACACCTTTAGATTGCACTCAGGGGAAGATGCCAGGCTTAAGGCCTGTCACTTCTTGAGAATGGTTCTGAATAATGACACTTGGCTCCCTGTTCTCCTGGAGCACCATGCTCTGGGTGACGTATGCGTCCTGAATTCACAGTGAGTCCTGCAAATTCCAGGGCCTGTCGGTCCCCACCCCCACCCCACAACACACTGTTGTAGCCCTCCAGAGAAGGGCCTTGTCTGAGGAGGTGGTAAAGTCTTGGTATGGCTTGGCAAAGAAAAGCAGGGGATAGCAAAACAGAAACAAATCTCATCAGGGATTCCACAGCTTGTTGATTTTGTATAACTTCAAATTAGTTTCTAGTCTGCACGTCCTGTAGACCAAATGTAATTCAAGATTTCCACTCTTCCACCTGTAGCCTTGTACCATAATAAACTAAAGTCCAGGAAGACCCCAAAGCTAAGGAAGTCATTTACCCACTGGAAATTAAATTTCATTCCCGGGGTGCTGTGTACCAAGGCAGGAAATTGAATGAGGACATTTTAGGGAATGTTTCCAAACAAAACGTCTTTTCTGCTGCACTAATGTGGCCGGAACACTATGCCACTCTGTAAATAGCACCAAAAACTCTGTCCTTGTTACATTTTTTGTGACATTCTGCTTCTTTTTTGAACAATGGATTTTCTGCTAAAATGTGGCTCATGCTTTAAGCAAATCCTATCTTCCCTACTGTATACTTACTGGATCCCTACATAGGAGGTGTTTGTTCACTTTGCAAATGTGCTTCCAAGCTGCAAGCAGCCAGCAGTTCCCTTCTCACTGGCATTTTTGAAGTACATGGAAGCTTTTCCTCCATCTGGCACAGGCCCAGGGAACACATTTGGTGTCTGAAGCAAGACACTCTCAAAATCTCTGAAAAAGACCTAATCGGGGCCACCCGAGAAAAGCGGGTTATGTCCTTCCGCCCAACTTCAGCTGATCAGAGAGGAGAGCAGAGGTTGGACAGAGGCTGCTGATTCTGAGCAGGGAGAGCAAGGAGCAAAACCAGACAGACCCGAGTCCCTGGCAGGTTCTTCCACAAAGCCGATGGGTGGTCAAGCAGCTGCACACACACAAATACAAGAGCTTTCCCACACACACACCCAACTTACTGTTCATCCCTGTAAACTGCACTCTGCTTTCTAACATCTTTATCATTCCAAAAAAGAACACCTGTACCCATGAACTGTCACTCTGTATTTACCCTGTCTCAACCCCTCTTTCAAGAAACACTAATCTACTTTCACCCTCAGTGTGCCCATCTGGACATTTCATTGAAATGGAATCATATAATTTTGGCCCCCTGGGAACTGGCTTCCTTCATGTAGTGTAATGGTTTTAAGATTCATCCGCATCACAGCTGAGTATGGCAGCATGCACCTGGAATACCAGCTAACTTGGGAGGTTTAGGCAGAGGACCTCAAGTTTGAGGCATGCCTGGATAACACAGCGAGGCCTCATCTCAAAAACAAAAAAAACCTGAAACAAAACAAAATATCCATGTTATATAGTATGTATAAGTATTTCATTTTTAAGGCCAAATAATATTCCATTGTATACACATAGTACATTTTGTTTGGTCCCTTCATCCATGGATAGATATTTGGACTATTTCCAGTTTTTGACTGAGTAACGCTATGAATATTCATAGACAAGATATTGTGTGACATGTATTTTCATTTTTCTAGTACATGTACCTAGGAGTTGATAGAACTACGCAGATTTTCTGACTTTTCTCTTAAAGGCCTTTAAGTTAAAAAGGGAGCAGTCTTTCTTAGAAACTTTCAAGTACATGAACTGAATAAAGGCTCCAGTGAGTCCTGTAATAAAAAAACTTATTTATTTTATAGTTACCCAAATTTATTTGACATGAAACCTAGTTGGCAGGTACCATCTAACCATGAGGAATAACATGTCGGAGCTAGCCCAAGCCTTACTGTTAGTGGTTTCTTAGGAATTGCCATCATGGACCCTGGCCTCTGATAATTCTTTTAGAAAAGGGTCTTTGAAGTCCTAAATCAGGACTCCAGCTTCCCTTCTGGACAGGGCAGCCTTGATGGCAAGGGGAACAGCCAGCAGAAAAGGGGCGTGGCTCTCCTCAGCATGACCTGCCTGGGCTGTGCAAGATCACAGACATCATGGCATGGCTGCCCAGCCAGCAGCTCTGACCTCGCTTCTCTCCAGGGCTATTTCTCTTCACTTAGTAAAAAAGGAGATGGCAGCTTGCCCTCTGTCCTCAGATTGAGCTCTTGTGCTTCTAACTGGTTCCCACGCCTACTCTTGGGGCTCCAGGTGAGCTTTCTAGGCCCACACTCCTGGCTGCCTCCTCAGCAGAGTCTCTGGTGCTGACAGGTCAGCACTGTGAGTGACTCCAGGCCAGAAGGACTAGGAGACCTAGACTTGCGTGAGGAAAGCACAAAACCAAACTGTAAAGAACTCTGAATGGAGATTTCCAGTAACAGAGGGATCCCGTGCTGTGCAGGCATGTTCACAACTCTTATATGAATAGATGTATCTGTAATAGTGAGAAAAGGAGGTCAAATGCTATTGGAGCATTTCCGCATGTGCACGTGTGTGTGTGTGTGTGTGTGTGTGTGTGTGTGTGTGTGTGCATACAGAGAGAGGGAAACAGAAACAGAAAGCACATTTACTTGACATTCCCCTGAAGGAGTGGGGTTGAGGGAATGTCGAAAATTGAAGAAAGGCGTTCACTCCACAGTCTCCTCCTTTAATGGCTAAACCTTTAAAAATGAATCTGCACCACTTTTGTGCCTAAAAAAACACAAATCTGAATGCAAATCTGTCCCACCTAACAAGGGTTTGACTCACTGGCTGCATGAAGGAAGGGCTCATGGTCAGTTGAAGTGTGGCATTTTTGATAGAAATTGCACCTTAGATTTTACTTTTGATTGTGAAAGGGAATGCTGAAGCCTGGAGAATGGGCTCTTTGGCATCAGTCTGCAGGTGACAGCAGTATTTCTCAAGCTACTTTTTTACTGTGTCAGGCATCGTAGCAGCTGGCTGTCGTCTTTCTATAAGTCGTGGGAGTCCTCACTAGCAGCCTGCCTACAAGCCTATTGGGCCCCTCTGCGGTTCTGGAGGAGATAGGCCTTGTTCTCCCTGGAGCAGCTGTTGGATACATGATCTGCAGGGTAGGTCTTCTTCTTAGCAGGAGAGAATTCTGAGAGCTGGGACTGGGCAGGAATCACTGTTGAGAGTCTGGGAGAAATAATGTCGGGAGTGCGGCAGAGAATGGCCAGGCCCTAATTCCATTTCTTAAGAATTTTATGATCTTGAGCATCTTACACATCCTCTCTAAACTCAGTGCCTATAAAAGGGAAACAACAGCTGGGTATAGTGGCCATTCCTGTAATTCCAGCACTCTGGGAGGCTGAGGCAGGAAGATCACAAGTTCAAGCCCATCTTGGATAACAGAGTGACCAAGCAAGACCCAGTCTCAATAAAAGCTGAGGATGTAGTAGGACCTGTGTGCATTCCCCAGGATAGAAGGAAGGAAGGAAGGAAGGAAGGAAGGAAGGAAGGAAGGAAGGAAGGAAGGTCAAGATTACACAATTTTATAGGGTTGATCTAAAGACTAAATGGAATGGCAATGCAGAATGTTTAGCAGGAAGCCTAACAGGGAAGGAGCCTTTAGTACACTGGAGCTGTTTAGAACAGTTATTAGGTGGGATGGACTAGGGCCACGTGGAGGAGGGAGAGCAGGCAGGCTTGAAGCTGGGTGTGGGGAACCTGGAACAAAGACTTCTGTCACTATCAGCTTTGATCCAGTGCTGTCCACAGAATCCCAGGTAGGGACAGCCAGCAGGCTCCATGAACTCATGCATAGGGACCGCAGCTCCTTTGCTTGGAAGCCTCATCCATCCAAAGCACAGGAAAGAGGGAAGGCAAAACTGTCCTAAGCAGCTAAACAGATGCAGCATCATCCATACATGCAGGGAACACATTGTACCTCAGTTTGCCACTCTTGCTTCCCACATGCACATAATAAACTTCATTATCTGATTGTCAAATCCACAGCAGGTTAGAGGCAACATGGGGAAACTTGAAGTGGAAAAATGACAGCTGAGTGTCTGACAAGCAAGAAAACACATAAAAGCAGATATAAGAATTAGCATTCCCAGGGCTCAGGCTCAGCAAAGAAGTGTCCAGAAGCTGTGCTGTGGTGACCCACATTATAACTGATGCTTGAATCTGGGCCCTCTCAAAAGATGGGCAGTTACATACAAGCAAGGCAGGGAAGGAAGAAGTAAAGGAAGGATAGGGAAGAACTTGAAGCTACTAAAAATGGCACCCTTACTATTTTGGGAGCATCTCTTTCCAAAAGATTAAAGTCCAGAGAAAGCTGTGCATTTTCTGCTCTCTGGAAAACTGGATTCAGGCTCTCTCAGGACCGACCTTAGTAGGCCAGGCCTTCATTCTCCACCACCACCCCATGTGCACACGACCCGCAGGTCACCCAGGGCTACTGGTGTTGTTCATAATCCCAGTCTCATGGACCAGCCGTGTCCTTCCACTTCATTCAAAAAATCCCCCTGTTCTTTCAGAGTTCTGCTGAGAGCCTGCTGGCAAAGTCCTAAATGATGATGCTATGTTAACTGAACCCACTTCCGTTACCGCCTGCCTTCTCCATTCAGCACCGGCTGTGTTAAGCTCTTTAAGTGGGGCTTGTGGCTGAATCTCTCCTGCTGTGGATCGTCAGTATTTACTGAATAAATGACCACTGTCATTCTGCATTTCAACAGTGACCCCTTGCACACCCAGAATATTACCCCAGATATGGTGAGCTCTGTGGATCCAGGCATTCCACACCCATGAATTCAACCAATTGGCAGATCAAAAACATTCAGGAAACAAATTGTGTCTCTTCTGAACTAGTATGTACTTTTTATTCTGATCATTATTTCCTGGACATTATAATATAGCAACTATCTATATAGCATCTGTCTTAATTACTTTTCTCTCATTGCTGGGACAAAATACCTGATAACCAAAATTAAGGAAGGAAAGGTTTATTAGCTCACAGTTTATGAAGGTTTCAGTTCATACTCAGCTGGCTCCAAGGCAGAGTACAGCAGTTCATGGTGGCAGAAAACAGCCAAGACCAAAGGGATGAGGGAGGAGCAGTGGCAGCAGTGGCAGAGACAAGCCTCGCTCCCTTCCTCATATTGCCTTCAGGCTGTCTGCCCCAAGGTGGGTGCAGCACTCACACCCATAATCCCAGCAGTACTCAGCACCATAATCCCAGCCTTGAATCATGAATTATTCACAGTCTCTAGAACCAAGACACGATGACTGCATGAGGCTTTTGGGGGGACACTAGACACAAACCATAACAGCATCTACATTGCGTTGGGCATGATAAGTAATGTAGCCATGGTCTTAAGTCTACAGAAGGTTGCATGCAAGTATTGTTCCATCCTATAAGAGACGTGAGCATCTGCAGATGTTGATGTTTGTGGACATCCTGGAACCAACTCACCAGAGGGATGACAGAAGTTATTCTTCACTGGGGCTATCAACCCCCACCACAGACCTCTAGCAAGTGTCATTGGATAGTCATCATATAGGTAGTCACTAATGCATTCAGGAGAACTGGTCTGCTCACTTTTTGCCAACCTCCTGTCCTTCTGGCTCTTTACTTGATGTCCACACCGTGCTCACGGGGAGATAGTGAAAGAGTAAATATATCCAGATACCAGCCACTGGAGTGTCTTCACTGTCATCATCTCCACACTTAGGTAAAAAGCTGAGCTGGGCATTGTAAGAGGAAAGCTGCACCTCTGTGTCTTCACTTGGCCACTCTAAATAATGAATGCATCCAATTGTAAGTGCTTGGTCCACATCAGTACTTTTTTGCCATTCCTGCTGTTTCTTGCCTGTCAGGTGCCAGTGAGCTTACCGGGGGAACAACAGAGACAGAAGTCCTAGGGCTCAGACAAGGCAGCACAGTCAGTATGGAACATGAACGTTCTCTTCATGGAGAATGTCCCTTCTCATGTCCACCTTTCTAACCCCATTTTTTCCTCTGCATATGAAGTCATGTGGAGCTGGAGCACCCTGGAGGACAACTGTCAGGCAAAGGGAAGTGTAGTGACATCTCACAGAAGAGGGGGAGACAGCTGGGGAGAAGAGGGGGTGAGCACTGCAGGGAATGGAAATGGAGTAGGTTGGAAAGAACCTGAGAAGATGGTATTCCGGTGAAGATGGGAAGGAAGGAGAATAGCATCTGTACAGAGCTGGGTGCTGCCCAGATGTTTTTTCATTCATCCTGGCAGCAACCTTATGAAGCAGATATTGTCACCATTATGCAGCTGAGGAGCCCGAGGCTCAGAGAGGTTAAGAGACTTGCTTTAAGTCCCCAGAAAGTAAGTTTCTTGCAAAAAAAAAATTGATCCTGCGTCTAAAGCTCAAGCTCTCACTACAGATGTGCAGCATGTAAGGAATCCCTGTCTGGCAAGGATTACTGGGTGAGACAAGAGCTGGGTTCTCCTGCTAAAACAAACAAGCAAACAACAACAAAAAAGCAAGGATGTTTACCTGGCACTGTACACTCAGCCCTGCTCTGGACCTCAAGAATCAGGCCTGCAGCAGAATAGCAGAAGGATTTGTAAAGAATTTGATTTTTACCATTAAAATAAAATCGTGGAAACTGGGCAGAGTGGCAAATGCCTGTAAACCTAGCTACTAGGGAGGCTGAGGCCAGGAGGATCACAAGTTTGAGGCCAATCAGGCCACTCAGTAAGACACTGGCACAAAATAAAATAGGACCAGGGTTGTAGCTCAGTGATGGAGTGTTGCCTAGTGTTTACTAGGTTCCAGGTACCAATTCCATTACCACCAAAAAAAAAAAACATTATGGAAATAAAATTGAACCTTTGTTGGAGTTCTGTACACTTATTTTAGGGTTTGTGCTAGTTTTACTTGTATTGCATACAGGAAGGGGCATTGTCACATTGTCAGCCCTATGGGCCCCTGAACAGGTCAGTTTGCTCCATCGACTGACTCAGCTGAGCTGGACTGAAACGCCCACGCTTGACACACACAGCACAGTGTGAAACAATTCTGCCCTGGCCTTCAGTCCTACAGTCCAAATCCTAGGGGTTGCCTGGAGAACAAAGAGCACAGGCGTCCTTAGAAGGATGCAAGTGGAAATGCAGCAGAACCTACAGATCTGAGAGGAGGAGACCAGGCAGCACTCTCTGGAGGGAATCCAAGGAACCGCCTGATCTTCTGGCTCAGAGCCAAAGCATCAGCTGCTACGATGCCTATAATACAGCCTAAGGAGTCAGGTGCAGAGACAGCCCTTTTTAGCAGCATAGCTTGTTTACTTGAATTGTAAGTGAGAACCTGTTTAATGAGGGTAATTATGCCCAGAGACAGATGGTGACACAGCAAACACCAATGCTAGCTGCCACCTGCGGGGCTGAGGTCCCAGGGCTGTGCAGGAAGTCTATGGAAGAGAGAAAAGGTGCTGTGTGCTGTCCCTGAGCAGAGAAGAGAGGTGTGAAGAGAACTGGAAGAAACGCTCAGAACCAAATGGTTCTGCAGGACAGAGCAGAAGTTCTAAGTCTCAGACCACTAGAAGCATTGCCTAGGAACTTGTTAGACACCCAGATTCTCTGTCCCCACTTGGGACCTACTGACTCAAAAGCTCTGTGGCTGGGACCAGCCAGTCGGTTTTTAACAAGCCCATAGGTGATTCTGATATTGGAGAATTGCTGACACAGCACGCACAGCTGTTCAAAGCAAGCCTAGGTTCAGTCATAGCTTTCCCACAACTAACTGTGTGGCTTTGTCTTTTTGGAGCCTTACTTTATCCATTTGTAAAATAATAAGAATACCTGAGCTACCTGGGTAGAGTGTGGATGCCATCAAGTAAGAATTTATCTGTGCACCATCACTGTGCATCATTGCACCTGTGGTCCTAGGGAACAAAATAAGTCAAAAGATTCTGTTACCCATAGATGAATTTATTGTCTAAATGAAACTTTCTACTACAGTAAATTATTTACTTAATTAAAAGGCTATGAATGTTGCTGAATATAAGCGCAATCTACAAAAATCAATTTCACTTCTGCATACTGGCTAGGAGCAGAAAACATCAGTAATATACCACTTAGAATATGTCATTATTTTCTTTTCTAGTTGTGGAACCAAATATTTGATAATTTGGCCATATAATTCTGACCAAGAGTTAGGACAAATTTTGCAGGTTAAGGACCATTTCATTCCAGTTACTAACTTCAGACTCAGAAGTTTCCCTGGTGATCCGCACATCTAACTGGCTACAAATTTTGGAATCCTCATTCTTGTTCAGGTTTGATAATTCATTTGACTGGTACAAAGAACTCAAGAAAGTCCTATACTTATGCTTACAGATTTATTCTAAAAGATATAGATCAGGACAAGCTAAAAGAAGAGACAAGAACAGGGCATGATCTGGGAATCTCCAAAATGCAAAACTTGCATGTTCTCAGGATTAATAACCCCTCTCGACACTCTGATACATGTCATTATATACAAATCATGGCCACCTCCTTGTACTCAATGCCCAGCTCCACTCTGTTCTCTGTAGGCCTGGCAGAAACTATGCAGCCCTCTAGTCACATGATTGGTCTGTCCACCTGTCCTGCCCTGAAATTATCTAGGGACCAACTATAACTCTTCCACTACCATCACCCCAAATTCAGTTCCTGGAACGTATCATGAGTAACAGTCACTTCTATCTCTTAGGAAATTCCAAGAGTTTGACTTTTTCTCAGGAACCTGGTATAAAGACCTGTCATAATATTTATAATGCAACAGGCAGCTGAAAAGATTTCTAGCCAAAAAAAAAAAAAAAAAATACATAGTCCCTGTTTTTGACTCTCTCTATTGATGCGCTGGGACTCCATATGACTATGAAAATGGATAAGCCACATGCTCCTACCTCAACTGTGGTACGACTACCTGACTCACAAGCAGTGCTGCATGAGTAACAGTGAGGCAGCAATACCACTCTTCAGTGGAATCCCCTGTGTGGAGTGGGCAGAACCCATTGAGTGGAGTTATAGAAAATGCAGCAGAAGCTCATCCATTGCTGGGCCCTTCTGTCCTCAAAGCCTACTTCCCTCTGAGTGTCCAGGGCTCCTCCATTCTCCTAGCTCCCTTCATCTTCCAGA
>PVKN010043588.1:0-10215 GCA_004027915.1 Capromys pilorides
AAAATGCATTTGGAAGACTTAAAAAAAATCCTAAGGTTTATTGACAGTGTTAATGTTTAATTGACCAATCTTACGTATTTATATCTATTAATCTAAACAGATTTGGTGATGAAAATATGTAATACAACCATTGTTAAATTTTTCTGGTTTTGAAAATCTTGCACTATATGTACTCTTACTTGCTACTGTTTTCCTATCTTTGTTTCTGCTACTTTTACTCTTTAAATTCTAATAAGATTAAAAATAACAAAGAGATATACAGAAAAATAAAATCTCAATCACAAGCTGGCAAACCATTTGAATGAAAGTGAAAATAGAGTTTCTGATCTTGAAGACAACTACGGCTAATGAAGAGGTAAGAAAAGAGCTCTTAAAAACAACTAGGATGGGCCGGCGAGATGGTTCAGTGGTCTAAAGTGCCTGCTTAGGAGGGCTCAGGCAACTGCAGGGACTGCAGTTCGATCCCCGGCACCACATGCTGCGCCAGTGCCACCACCAGGGCAGGCTGAGCCAGCCACAAAATGAATAAATAAAGAAACAAACAAACACAACAAGCAAACGAATAAATAAATAAATAAAATTAAAAAAAAAAAAAAACAACTAGGATGCAGGAAAAAATATTTCAACATCTGCAAGACAATGTAAAAATGAACAATGTGAGACTAATGGGCATCAATGCGAAAGAAGGAGTCAATTACAAATGATATAAAAAGAATATGGGGAGAAGGAAAAGCAGAAAACTTCCCAAATATGGATAAACAATCTGGTAGTCAGGTAAAGGAAGCATATAGAACTCCAAGCAACATCAACCCAATTAAAAGCACACCCAGACATATAATAGTCAAGATCAAAGAAATTCAGCTCCAGAACAACATATTAAAAGCTACTAGAAGGGCCCGAAAAATAGTTCAGTGGGTTAGAGTGCCTGCAGGCAGATATAGGAGTCAAGGGTTCAGTCCTGGGGCCTGCCATGGCAGCCCTTTTCTTGGGGTGTGCTAAGATGGTAATTGAGACTGGATGTGGTAGCACACATCTGTAATGACAGCTCTTGGGAGGCCCTAAACAAGCAGATTACTATAAGTCTGATCTAGTAGTGAGACCCTGAACATTCTGTGAACCCTGCATTAAAATACAATAGATAAATAAATAAGTAAGTAAATAAAAGACACTAGAGAAAATAAACAGTTCACATTTAAAGGAAAACCCATCATAATGGCAGATTTCTCTTCACAAGCCATGACGTC
Source organism: Capromys pilorides (assembly GCA_004027915.1). NCBI lineage: Eukaryota > Metazoa > Chordata > Mammalia > Rodentia > Capromyidae > Capromys > Capromys pilorides. Next base: position 1,245 of record PVKN010043588.1, read on the forward strand.
AAGAAGAGCATGGAGCAAAGTGCTTCAAGTCCTCCAGGAAAACAAATTCCAGCCCAGAGTGCTATACCTTGCAAAACTCTCTTTCAAATTTGATGCAGAAGTGAAAAACTTCCATGACAAATAACAACTAAAGAATTTTGTGATGACAAAGCCAACCCTGCACAGACTACTAAAAATATTATAGAGAGAGACATAAATGATCACAACTCCATGAATAAGAATGGAAAGAACCCACCAAATAGGACAAATAATCAACACAGGAGAACAAGGGGTAAACAATAGCATGTAAATAACATGTCAATCATAGTCAATACATTTCAATTATAGCTGTTAATATAAATGGACTTATTCTCCAATTAAAAGAAATAGATTGGCACAGTGAATTAGAAAGCAAAACCTAACAATATGCTGTATACAAGAAACACACTTAACTTATGAAGAAATTCATAGCCTGAACGTCAAAGGATGGAAAACAATGCTATATGCTCTAGCACCTCAGAGAAAAACAGGGGCAGGAATCCAGTCATAGACAGTCTCAACTTCAAACCAAGAATGATCAAATGAGATAAAGAAGGCTACTACGTACTGGTTAGGGGAAAATTCAAGACAAAGAGGTAACACTCATAAATATGTATGCACCCATCCTGGGAGCACCCAACTATATAGGACAAATTCTAATGGATATGAAAAATCTAATATCCAATACCATAATTTTAACATGAGACCTTAACACCTCTTTATCTCAAAATGATAGGTCAAGCAGACAAAAATAGCAAAGAGGTAGCAGAACTGAACTAGACCTTTTAACAAATTGACTTAGTGGACATATAAAGCATCTTCCATCAAACGACTTCTGTATACACATTTTTTTCAGCTGTACATGGGACATTTTCTAGAATATCCCACGTACTAATCCATAGGTCATGCTTAAGTATATACAAGAAAAATTTATCCCATGTATATTATCTGACCATAGTGCAATGAAACTGTAAATAAATAACAAAAGATGCCACAAAAACTAATATACATGGAAAATAAACAACGCCCCGCTCAGCAACCAAAGGGCTACAGATGAAATTAAATGAGAAATTAAACAATATCTACAATTTAATGAAAATTCAGGCACAACTTATTGGAATTTATGGGATGCAAATAAAAAGTCGTTCTTAGAAGGAAATTTACAGGTGTGAATGCACACATTAGGTAAACATAATGGGAATAAATAAATATTCTAATGCTGCACCTCAATAGTCTAGAAAAGAAAGAAAAAACAAGCCTAAAGCCCAAAGATGGGAGGAAATTATAAAGATTAGAGCAGAAATTAATGCAATCGAGATGAAGAAAATAATACAAAGAATTAATGAATCAAAAAGCTAGTTCTTTGACAGATTAAATAAAACTGATAATCCCTTACCTAACCTCATCAAAAAGAGGAAAGCAAAAACTCAGATTCAAACAATAAAGAGTGAAAAGTGTGAAACTACCACAGACCTAGTGGAGATTCAGAAGATCATCAATAGATATTTTGAAAATCTTTACTCCTGCAGAACTGAAGATGCAGAAGAAATGGACAGATTCCTAGAAATGTACAAATTATCAAAACTGAATCTTGAAGGTATAAGAATTCTCAATAACCCAATAACAGCCAATGAAAATACAAAATGTAATAAAACACCTAGCAACAAAGAAAAGTTCAGGTCCTGGTGGATTCACAGCTGAATTCCACAAGAAATTTACAAAAGATATAATCCCAATACTCTTCAAGCTCTTCAGTGAAATTGAAAAGGAAGCAATCCTCCCAAAATCATTCCTGGAGGCAAGTATTATACTGATACCAAAACCAGAGAAAGATGCAACTGAAAGAGAAAACTACAGGCAAATCTCCCTGGTGAACATAGAAACAAAAATCCTCAATAAAATCATAGCAAATAGAATACAGCAAATCATCAAGAAGATTACACACCATTACTAGGTAGGACTCATCCAGGGAGGTAAGAATAGTTCAACATACACAAATCTATGAATGTAATACACTATATCAATAGAGTCAAATCCAAAAACCACATGATCATCTCAATCTGTGCAGTAAAGGTTTTTGACAAAGTCCAACACTCATTTATGATCAAAGTCCTACAGCAAATTGAAATAGAGGGCTTCTACATCAATCTGATAAAGCCATCTATGACAATCCAATGGCTAACATAATTTTAAATGGGGAAAAACTGAAATCTTTTATTCTCACATCTGGTACAAGACAAGGATGACCTCTACCTCCACTCCTATTCAATATAGCTCTGAAAACATGAACTAGAATCATTAGACAAAAGAGAAATAAAAGGAATAAGAATAGATAAAGAAGTTAAACTATTATTATTTGCAGATGGCATGATGCTTTACTTTTAAGACCACCCCCCAAAAAAATTCCATCAAGAAAATACTAAAATTAATACACAAATTCAGTAGCATAGCAGGATACAAAGTCAATACTCAAAAGGCAATAGCATTCCTCTACACAGATAACAAACACACTGAGAGGTAAATTAGAGAAGCACTACCTTTTACAATAGAATCATAGAAAATGAAATACTTAGGAATTAATCTAACCAAAGAAGTGAAAGATCTATTCAATGAAAATTACAGTACTCTGAAAAAAGAGATCATAGAGAATTTCAGAAAATGGAAAGATATTCCCATTTCCTGGAAAGGAAGAATCAACATTGTGAAGGTGACTATGCTCTCAAATTATTATACAGATTTCATGCAATACCTATCAAAATACCACCAGCATACTTTACAGATCTAGAGAAATTATCCCTAAAATTTATTTGGAATCAGAAAAACCCTAGAATAGCAAAGGCAATCCTTGGCAACAAAGACAAGGCAGGAGACATTATAATTCCTGACTTGAAATTACACTACAGAGCTACTGTGATAAAATCAGTATGGTATTGTCAAAAATAATAGGCCTGAGGATCAATGGAATAGATTAAAAGTTGCAGAACCAACTACAAACACACTGGGCCACCTTATCTTCAACCAAGAGGCTAAACATGCTTACTGGAAGAATGATAGCCTCTTTAACAAATGGTGCTGAAAAAACTGGATCTTTACCTGCTGAAAACTAAAACTTGGCCCAGGTCTGTCACCATGGACTAAACTAAAGTCAAAATTGATTGAAGATCTAAACACTAAAACAGTAACACTGAATCTCCTAAAAGAGAAATATGATAAAATCTTGAAGACATAGGGGTAGACAAACAGTTCATAAACAAAAATCAAACTGAACAAGTAATACTTAAAAGAATCAACAATTGGGACCTCCTCTTGTTGAGAAGTTTTTGTACATCAAAATAAATTACAAACAAATTGAAAAGACAACCCACAAATTTGGAAAAAAATCTTAACTAATAATCACTCAGGCAAAGCTCTTCCCTCTAGAATTTATAAAGAACTGGGCCCCGAAATTTAAAGACCCAATACAGAAATGGGCATGCGAAATGAACACACACTTCTCTAAGGAAGAAACTCTATAAGCTGATGTGTTCCTAAGTGAGTCATTAATGGCTACAAGGTTCAGGAACTTCTCAGTTTATGTTAATAACGTGAGTTGCACATGAAAAAATAAATACATGAAAAAATGCTCCACATCACTAGCTATCTGTGAAATAAAAATTAAATCAACATTGAAATACCATCTCACCTCAGGAAGGGTGGCTCTCATAAAGAAATCAACTAACAACTAATGTTGGAGAAGCTGTGGGGAAAAAGGAGCCCTTCTCTACTGTTGGTGGAAATACAGCCTGCTGCAACTATTATGAAAAGCAGTGTGGAGACTCCTTAAAACACTAGGACTGGAAATGCCATTCAATCCAGCTATTTCCCTACTGGGAATTTTCCCAGAAGAAATGAAAACTTCATATCACAGTGATATTTGTGCACCTATATTTATAGCAGCACAGTCTGTAATAGCTAAGTCTTAGAAACAACCAAAATGTCTGTCACCTGAAGAATGGATGAAAAAGATGTAGTATTTTTATACAATGGAGTATTACTCAGGTATAAAATTGTAAACTCGAAGCCTTCATATATAAGTAGATGCAACATGAAGACCCACTCATAAGTCAAATGAACCAGACCTATATATGTAAATATGGTATAGTCTCCCTAGTGTAATAACTCAAATGAAGAAATAAAAATGGAAAGGCATAACGCAGTTAAATGGAAAGCAAGAATTTAAGGATTATACAATGAAGAAAGTGCAAGGAGAAAATTTGGGGAACTTGGTGGGGGCAAAACCAAACATTTATATATACAAGATGGTTAAGACAATGATCCTAAGAATCTCCATCAGGTTTGAAACTAGCAGTTAATTGGTAGAATTCTCACCCTGACTATTTATGCTGGTACCTGTGAACTAAGCAACTACACTGAGGATAGCAATGTGTAATACTAAACCCATGCTTGGAATACTTATCATTCTGGTTTTCTAAATGCATACTGCTTCTAATATCATAAAAAAGAATAAGAGACAAGAAAAAAATACTATAGGATTGTCCTGCTACAATTTTGTATATGGTTAGATTCTTAAATTTCTGTGTAAAAATGTGTAATTGCTTTTTTTGCATTATGTAAGGATTTAAAGTTTAGCATATCAGAGATTGTTGGAAAATACCTGTTCTATGTTATGTCTAAGGTGTCTGATTTTCAGATACATAGTGATGTTAAGTTCAAGTGCCTATGTTATAGGGTAATAATATCATTAAGCTTCTGGATGGTTAACAACTTAAGTTTGTAGCCAAAAAGATAGAGAAAAAGAAGGGCTACAGTGATAGTCAATATTTTGCCCCAGGCCTTCAAGATCAGTGAAGACTCAGGATATAAGAGAACATGTACTGCAACTATAACTCAGTGGTGTCCCAAATTTTCTGATCAAGTAGATTATGGGGCTACAGAGGAAAGTGTTAGATGATGTACAGTGTACATAAGGAGAGTCACCTGGAGAGAAAACCTTCTCTCAGGCTTTCACAGAGAGCAAACTTGTTAAGCAATGGCTGTGACTCATCCAGATGGATGACATCGACAACAGTTCTACAAAGCACTGTATATGGTTTTAGAGTAAATCCTGAGAAGATTTGACTGACCTAGGGAGATACAAAAATTCCTTTTTTTGTTATACAGGTCTTGCTCTATCTTGGTCTTAAACATCCAGTGGAAAAGTTTAAAGACAATGTATAAAAAGTAAAGCCATATTAATATGCTGAGCTGTAAAAAGCACGAGTCAACAACTTCTGACATTGCCAGTTCTGCTGATAACCCAATAATAGTATGGATTATTGGACTATATTGTGTTATTTTGCTGAATTCATGCACCTACAATATCTGATGGCAATGGAATGCCTATGTCTGACAAAACAAAACACCAAAAGGGGATATAAATGAAGGACCACTTTGTAGAGAAAAAAATAGTATAGATCCACAGCTACTTTCTCTTAGTTCAATGAGAAGAAAGATTTGTACTAATAGTGTTTAGGCAAGATATCATGTCTGCATCTTGTACTCTGAATAACTACTGCAAAGGCAACAATATGCAATGTATTAATTTTTGTATCTGTCTTACTAACCTGAACCTGTTTTGAAACTGTCTCATTGCTATTTATTTCTCATTAAAATTAACAAAAGAAGAATTAAAACTATCATAGCACAGTGACATATGTACACCCATATTCATAGCAGCATAATTTGTACTAACTAGATCTTGGAAACAATTCAAATGCCTATCAACCAAATAATGGATGAACAAAAGTGGGTTTTTTTATACAATGGCGTACTACTCAGCCATAAACAAAGATAAAATTGAGGCCTTTAAGTAATGCAACTTGCAATGCTACTTATATGTCAAATAAATCAGATCATATGTGCATCAGATCACGTGTGCAACCATTGTATTTTCTCTGTGAGAAGCTGAAAGAGTAAATAAGATCTAAAATGTACAGTAGATACTGTAAAATGAGAAGAAACTTCCAAAGGAATGAGGAAACTGGGGTTGGGAAACGGAGAAAAGAAGAAGGAAAAGATTGTGTGTGTGTGTGTGTGTGTGTGTGTGTGTTTATGTGTGTGTGCAAAGATAGTTACACTCCTAATTTTTCTTAGTTCATTAAAAAGTAAGCTTTGTTTTAATATCATTTGGACATTTAAATGCCCATATTTGCACTTCGAGGAACTAATTTAAGATAACAGTATGTAATATATTAACTATTGTTGCTCCCTGTTATTTTGTTTTGAAATTTTGTGTCACTGATTTCTCTTGAAGCTGGGGAGATAGGTCATTGACATGTGTGCCTGCTTAGGAAGCAAAAGGTCCTGAGTTAGATCCCCAGCACCACAAAAAATAGTTCTCTTCAAAATTAAAAAAAAAAAAAAAGAAATTCTTTCACATTCTACAAGCAGCCAGGCTTGTATGCCTCGCATATCGAATTTCTGAACAAGTTTACTCAGACCACAGCAATTTACACAAGAGTCTAAGTTTGCAGAGCACTTTTTGGCAAAGGCATCTCCACCGATAAGCTACAACCTGCTTCCACACTGAGTTTCAAAGGTCAATCAATTTTGTGCCCCAGCACTTTCTTTGAACATCTCCCTTTTTGGTGATGAAAACTCTCCCTAGCCTCAACCTCCCTAAACTTACACCTAGTTTTCTATATATGCATATTTTCATTGCAGTGCTGTTCATAAATAAGCTTAATCTTTTGAGCATTCCTATCCTTTAGCTGGTTTGACAATTTCCTTTTTTGGGAATTTCAATTCCAACTGCGTTGACGTACTAGATTTTCTTTGCCTACCTCTCATAACACCTTTGTTTTTAAATTTGCTAGTAAATTTTCTTTGAATATAACGTACATAAGATGCACACAAATGATAAATTCAACAGTCTCTCAAAATAAACACACTTATGAAAACAAAAAGAGATTCAGTCATAGAGCATTGTTGCCACTGAGAAACCTTCGCCACATCTAACGCCCTCCCAGGCACTGCTCAACTTCCCTCTGTGCTGTACAGATTTAAGCTATGGTACTCTCTACCATAAGTTAGACTATTTGTTTCTCTGCATGTCTAATGAATATTTTTTGTGCCCTGTTATTTTGATCAAAATTAGTCTTGAGAAACTCAGTATGTTGCTACGTATTACTGTGATTGCTACATAACGTTCTAACTTATGAAGACACTATATTTTACTAGTCTATTTTACTGTAATGTGTTGCATACCCTGGCTTGAACTCTTCGAATAACAACAACAACAACAACAACAAAAACCCTACTTTTTGTTCTCAGTGTGGAATCTATTCATTCTAAAAAGTATTTGTTACATCAACTGGCTAAATGAAATTTAACAAATTGCTTAACAAAAATGCAACATTTATCTAATATTCAAAAATTCAAAAATGTGATAGAATTTTCATTTTGAGCTACATATATTATGACAACTTCTTCACTAAACACTGAAAACAAAGTGAAATAAACAGGAAAACTTTCTAATGCTAATATCACCTAGTTTTTCTTTTTTGAAAATAATTTTAAAATCATTAATTAATTAAGTAATTAGGTACAGAGTCTCATTATGCAGCTCAGATCAATAATGATCCTCCTGTCTCAGCCTCCCCAGTGCTGGGATTACTGGCATGGCCACCACATCTGGTTTTGGTGGCTGACTTGGCTCAGGGTCACCATGGCATGCAGTACCAGGGATGGAACCTAGGTCCTTGTGCTTGCCAAGCAGGGCCACAGATAGCTGAGCCATCTCCCTGGCCCATATGGTTTTTCTTATATGAAAAAAAAGGAAACATAAATCATTTAAATAGTAAAGAATGAGTAGGAAACAAGGAATTTGTTTAATGTTAGATACTCTTAATAAACTGTTGCTATGGACACTTATAAGCACATTTGGGGAAACAAGTTATATATTTCTGTTAGCCATATACAATTGGAATTGTTGGGCTGTAACCTATGTACTACATATGTATATAACATATATATAACATATGTTATATATATATGTTATATATAATACATATATGAAATTTCAGCTCTCATAGATACTACAAAGGTATTTAGCAAAGTAGTTAAAATGATGTACACTCCATCAGGAATGGCGGAGTGTCTCAGATGCTCCACTGCTCTCAACCCTACATGTGCTGTGGTCTTTTTCATTTGATATATGTTATGTTATTGTGAACCTATTTCCTTTTCTGGTCACTAATGAGGTGGATTTACCACTTTAAATAGATTTATTGACCACTGGATTGTCTTCCATTGAAATGTGTTTTTCCATTTCTTTCCTCATTTTTTGCTATTGTCTGTCTTTGCCTTATTAGCAGGCATTATCTTTGTCTTACGGGTATGAGTAAAAAGTGTATTTTTTAAAAGTGCATTTTACATTGCTTCTCTGGTTATATGGATTGTAGACTCACTTTCTTGTTTCCAATTTAAATAAAATTCAATGTATTTATTTTACTTTTGTTTTGTTTTCTTATGGCCAGCTCAGCCTGCCCTGGGGGTGAGGCTGGTGCAGCATGTGGTGCCAGGGATCGAACCACAGTCCCTGTGGTTGCCTAAGCTTGCCTAAGCAGGCGCTTTAGACCCCTGAGCCATCTCACTGGCCCTATTTTACTTTAGAATTTGTGTCTTATTTAAAAATTATTTTCCTACCATCAAATTATCAAAATATTGATTATATCTTTTCTTTAAAAACTCAGTTGTTTACTTTTCATAGTCATTCATAAATTTACCTGAAATTGCTTTTCATGTATGATATATATTGAAGATAATTTTTCCCTATATAGATATACTACTCAGCACTATCCTTAAAATGATCACATTTTCCACACTATCTTGCAGCTTTATATGTATTGATATGTAGCAATGAAAATCTTCCAGCTATATTATTTTTTAGTATTTTCCTGTCTACTCTCTGTCT
>PVKN010043589.1:0-10215 GCA_004027915.1 Capromys pilorides
TTCAGCATATGAGAAACTTTCAGAAGTTATCTCCTGTTTGGTATCTTTAGGAAGGATATACATAAAATATCTGCTGTCTCAGTATAATGTAGTGCCAAACATTTTATGTTTATTGAGACTTCGAGGGACAGATGATATTTTTAATATTAAAAGCAACTGTATGGTCTGAAGAAGTAGATATATGTGCAGGGTTAAGCACTTTGGGGGGTAAAGCAGACTTCTCCCTGCAAAACAGGTTTAACTAAGCAGTCATTAAATCACAAATCTGATGTAGCATGGCTGCAGCGAATGCTATCACTTTACCAAATGCAACAATAATAAAAGCTACAATTATATGAAGTCACATGTTGCCAGCAGTTCTTTCTGGGAATTATTCTCACATTTGCTTTTCCCAAGCAACTTGCTTTCTATTTCTGGTTTGCTGTCGAGGAAGATGAGTAAAGTTAACAAAAACAAAGAGAGGAAGAAGTAGAGCCTGGCTGTGACCAATCCAGCCATTCTGCTTGGTCCTCAAGTCCAGGTCAAGTCTTGCAGGGTGCTACTATTCCAGGTAAGTGCAATCTTAGTTTGTCAATATAGGAGCACAGAGTTAAGTGGATCCTCTCTTTTCTTCTGTTTTCATGTCTTGCACAGTTGTGGAAAACAGCCTCCTGATGAAGAGATGGAAACTCTTCATTTCTGAGTCCCTCCCATTTGCACACTTCTTTGTCTTGCACAGAAGGTTCCTTTAATAAAAATGAAAACTTTTTTCAGAGCATGACAGTCATTCTCTTTTTTATCCTTTTCCTTGATTCTTCAAAAAGATATTATAAGTTTTACTGATTATCCGTGTTTCAAAAAATGCACTCTTACTTAAAAAAAACACACACACAGAAATTCCACCGTTGTTCCAGACAGCTGTATTTTGTTGAGATGACTTAGTTCTGGAAGGTGTTCATTTTACTGGACATTTCTGGAAACAAATATTTTAGCTTGATTTATGGTGCTGAAATAATTATTGTTATTTTACAAATTCCACATACTTCCATTGGAAGAACAACATTTGGAAAGCATCTTCCAATTGTCCAATTGTCCAGTCACCATTCTTTGCCCTGAATTATTTCAATTTAATTAAATCATGTGGTACTTTGTGTCAACACATTTTTGAGAATGCTTGTAAAGGAACTGGAAGGTGAAGAGTGCAATTTAGCAGGCATACAAGTTACTGATGTGATGCCATCAGTCTATGTACATTAAGGTGACCTCCAGTTATGTGCACAGTGATCTCCAAGCACAGGGTTTCATAGGCTTAATTACGTAGAGCTTATTGTATGGTCTGGAGACCCAATCTGAATGGCATGGTTCCTCTCCATTGTCATGTGAAGCGTTGCGACTTTTTGGGAAGAGCTTAGGTTGTTTCACTCATTTTATTTTTTTTTCTCTCTCTCTGTCCCTGTATTGTTTCCCACTGCAGCAAATCATAAAGTCACTAGAGAATAAAAATCATAGTCATATTCCTTGCTCAGTGTACATGTAACTGGATTTTCCTTTTCTGTCTGCAGAAAAATGAGAAAACAAGATGAGACTTCAGGCAGCAAGTAGTTTCATCAAAACTAATTCTATAAATGGTCAATGATCTTTTTATTGTAAAAAATACTCGTGGTAGTACATACTCACATGTAGAACAAGGTCGCAAGAATGAGTTAATAAAAAGTCGAGGCCAGAGGAACAATAATATGAAGGTCAAACTGGGATGAACTAGAACAGAATGGTTCAGGCTGAGGAATGCCCAGTTCAGTTTGGTTCAGAATTTTCTGTTGACTAAGGTGGGAAACTGGACTGGTGAAGTCTAAATGTAATTAACTAAGAAGAAAATATGCAAGTAGTCTAGTACTTTTATTGCCCATTGAGTCAAGCAATAGGAATCAATAGGTGTTAGGGACCTAATGTTTATGTCCCTTCCAAATCCACATATTGAAATCCTAGCCCTCCAGGTGCCTGAGGTGGGGCCTTGGGAGGGAGTTTTTCTTAAAGAGATCCCAGAGAGTTTGCTCACCTTTCTGCCTGTATGGGTATGGGAAGAACTCAGCAGCTCACTGACCAAAAGAAGATTGTCCCCAGAAACTCAACTGCACTACCGCCCTGATCCTGGGCTTCCAGCCTTCAGAACTGTAAGAAGCAATGTTTATGAGACATCCGCTTCACAGTACCTTGGTATGAGCACTAGGTCTGACTCACACAATGAGTGGGAACTTTTGTTAAGATCCACCTTGATGTTTTAGTCACTTGAGGAAAATGATTTATTCTTTGCTGCCCGAGATAACGTAAGTGTATCATTTCAGTGCCCAAAATAGCATGTGGAAAAAATTTCTTTCATGATGTCATCAATTTAAATTTGAACTATAATTGACTCCTTTGGCAGAAACTGACTGGCTGTATTCTTAGCCAAGTTATAAGGATCAACTGCACTGATGCTACCTAGAAATATATAGGAATATCATATATTTCTATCTCCGTATCTGCCCTTGTATTGTGTTTCTAGGCCTTTATTCAGTTTGGACTATATAGCTCATATTCATTTTAGAAAGTATGAAAGGTCTAACATACCATCGTGCTTGCCAGATACAAAGTTAGTCTGCTACCCATGAACCAACAGCATTAGACGGAGTACCAGCCTTTGTGTCCATACCTCGAGCTCAATTTGCAACTGGGTGACAGAGAGAACTAGGTGGCGACTGTATGTGCAAGGCATTGTATTGTAAGGTAGGAATCAGAGCTTAAGGAACTTTTTAAGTCTTTCATGATGGATAGTAGGCATGTCTGTTTCTTTGTCTCTTGAGGGAGAGGGGGAGATGCAATCTATCTTCCAAGGTGGCGAGCTATACAACCTCTTCGAGAAGATAGTTTGGAAAAATGACAGTTGGTGCCTGTCCTTTCAAGTACAGAAGTGAGCGTATGCTGAAAAACTGTTCTTTAGCAATACCTCACTCCTTTATATCCATTTGTATAACCAACTGTCCATGACAATCAAATTTTTAAAAATTTATATTCATTAGCCTTTGTGTGCCTACATTTTAGAAAAATCTTCTCTCTTTGGCCTTTTGTTATAATTAGTTTCTACCAAGATTCATCTTTTAACATAATGATTTCTGTGATGATTTCACAAGTCAGTATTTTCAAGGAAGATTAATATCTTTGAGGGTAGAAACCACTTTTAGAGCTTATATTGTAACCACTGTGATACTCAATACTATCTGAAGGATATAAATGAGAGAATTTCAAGCTCAGAAAGCATATACATAGGAATAAAATGAAAAAATAATTGCCCATAACTTCCAACTTGTCATGCTGTAGGACCAAAGAAGAAGGACTCTTAGACCAAGAATCCAAAAGTTTTTATGATTTCATGGCTGCAGCATGTCAGGATTCCACAGCCAGCTCATGGCTTGACTTTACTGAGGTTTAATCTTGGTGTGTTAATGACATGTGCTAATTTATCTCTGATTAAATATAGGAACGGAAGAGACTCTTATGAGACAAGGCTGACTTTGACTTTATCCAGAAGCTTCTCAGACAAATAGTGCCTTGCAATGTGCAGAAGACAGGTAACAGCAAGGTGGAAGGCAGAATTCTAGATACAAATTAATCAAGCAACAAGTTCACGTTTATGGAGAACCCGTGAGGTAAATGCTGTATGCTCGCCATGTAAGTTCACTCCTGGTACAGAGGCAGAGCATGTTACTAGTGTGTTTGAAATAATTGAGAAATGTCAGCAAATATTTTACTTTTTTTCCTGTATCTCTTAAGAAGAAAGGAAGGGCACAGTTTAAAAATAGTGACAGAAGTTGCCTGTGTAGAACAGTACGTTATATGTGTGGGAGGCATTGTAGTTTATTGGAAAGTATGGGCTCTGGAGCTGGGTTAAAATCTTATTGACTATGAGAGTCAAGTTACGTGGGCTGGCTGCATGATTTTACCAGAAAAATGTGGAATGTAAAACCCACTTCTAGGGGTATTTGAAAAAAATGACATAGTGTATATCTAGTACCCACCACAGGATCTGCACCAAAATAAGTCATTTTTAAATAATGTCATTATTAAATAATCATGAGGACAATTCATAACGAAAAGCCAAGGGATGGGTTCAAGGATCGAAAAAATCTCTCTGGGACAACCCAGCTAGAAAATAATCTAAATATTTTGAGGAGCTTGGAACATACACCAGGACACCCATCAGTTCTCAGAAAAAAAAAGAGGATAGAAGGCCAATTACTTTTTCTAATTAGTGATGACTTCAATCAAAGCTTCCAATTTTCAGAGCTTTAGAGAGATAGAGAAAAAAAATAACCTTATCAATCTTTGTACATTTTCCATGCTACTAGTAGAAATTTGCATAATTTCTTCTGATATAGTATAAAGAGTTTGTCTGAGTTTCAGGTTGGGTGTTCATTTTCTTTTCCTCTTTTTTTTTTTGCTTGCTTTTTAGGTATTCTTATTATCAAGCATAAAACTGAAATTATAATAAAGGGAGTAAGAATTTCTTTGTTAAACTGAAATGAGGTAATTGGTACTTTTCCAAGATAGTCTAAAGGGGCTAAGTTACATTTATGTGGTCTAAATCCATTGGTGAAATGCACAGGGATTAACATCTGTTAAAGGAGTTGTGCTTGGCATGCAGGTGTTTCAATATTTGCATTTAGTATGTGTTTCAGAAACAGCCTCTGAGAAAAACATTTATATAACAATCTGGTGGTTTTATTGTCTCAATCTGTCAGGACAGTCGTTCTGCTACTCAGACTTTGTGACCCTCTTGCAAGCCATAAACTGTTTAACGAAGTGAGTATATTGAGAAAGATGACAGACTTTCAAACTTGGGGGAAAGGAGCATTACATGAGAAGAGTCACTTTTCCCCCTGGGACCGTGCCTAATACATGAACAGCAAAAACAATTACATTGATTTCAGGAAGTCCAATAAATTCCATCGCACAGTCCCACTTTTGAAATATTACATCACTCAGCAAAAGCTTAGCTTCCTATATTAGCTGAAATGAGCTAAACATGAGTTAATTAGCATCAGTTCAGTTTGTCAATGGAGAACAGAGGCAGGGCTCTGGTTCCCCTCTGGCCCGCCCTCACTGCGGAGCCAGGCCTTAGAGGCGGTCGCACTGTGCCCACGTGTGACAATGAGCCAGGGTGTGCATGTCGGCAATCCTCGCGGTCCCGGTTGATCACCACTTGCAGCGACTGGCTTTACCACTCCCTAATCCACATTGTTAAAATCAGTTGTGCTCTGGTCTATTTGTTTGGGAGGTAAAGTGAAAAAAAAAAAAAAAAAATGCAGTGTGTCTCCAGAGATTTGTGGCTTGAAATTAGAAATAAAATAAGGGAATCAATTGGTTTCACACACTGCTAGATTATACCTCAGGAAAATTAATACTGGCTAAAACTAAATCATAAGCGAAACCACACTTGGCCGGCAGGGCACACGATGGCTCGCGTTGTCTTAATTACCTTCTTAATGCTTTCAGTGTACTGAGGGTACACAGATATTCAGACAGAAATGATGTTTTGTGTATTAAAAGTAATGAGCTTTGACTGTAATGCCTGACATGTCATTTGTTCTGATGTGGTTACTTTGCTTTTTGACTTTTAGATCAGTCCTAAATTATGGTGATTTCGGGCCACATTTGGGAGCTCAACAAGAAAGTTTCATTTGACACAGGTTTCAGGTACCCTATTGTTTGAGAGAATTGTCTCTCATGAAGGGCTGGGAAGTGCAACTGTGGTTGCGCTTATAATTTTGTCGGATGGCATTCCAGAATTTTGTTTGCATCTCGCTAGCTCTAGGACTACTACCTACTGTCTTATTCACCAAATGCTAAAAAATTCCCTAATTGTTTTAGTAATAAACTCTACCTCTTTCATTCCGATGATTTCCAAAATGTTGGATTAGACCAGAAAAGCCTGAAGAAAAACATTTTTAGGGGTCCTATAGTGATGATCAGCTTTCAATTTGGTCAATTATGAACATGAATAAAATGAAATTTATCATAAATGAAAATACATTTTAAATTTAATATAATTAAATTTATTAACACATTTTAGATATATGTAATCATCATATTTATCATATGAATATACATTTGAACACTAAAATTAGTCAATGAATGAAGAACAGTGATTTCAGTGAGACAATTTAACTTGTACAGAAGTAACTTCACTATCTCTATTTCTTGTTTGGAAATCAGCTCCATTAAAGCATTACTGATTGGTCTTGGAATCAGGGGGCCTCACTGAAGATCAGTTACCATTCCACGTTACCTGCTAGTTTTTTTTCTTTTTCTTTTTTTCTTTTTGAGACAGTGTCTCGCTATGCGGTTCAGGCTGGCTGTGAGCTCACTTTTGTAGCCCAGGCTGGTCTTGTACTCACATCGATCCTCCTGCCTCAGCCTCCCAAGTGCTGGGATTACAGGCATGCGCCACCTCACCCAGCTCCTGCTAGTTTCTTATAAAAGTCTTCTCTTCCATAAAAGGAGAATGACGGCCCTTGCTGTCCATGTTGCATTAGATTACTGTGAAATTCGTGTGGAATAATGCATAGAAAAGTTTTTCTTGAACTATAAGCATAAAATGAGGGATTTTATTATAAACGTAGAAAAAATTATCTTCAGGTAGTAGAATCATGGGGCACAATCTGAAGAATCTATCTGAGGAATCACCTCACAATATTTCTGCTGAGTGTTCATGAGGAGGAAGATTTCTCTTTCATTAGCCAATATCTTCAGCCAAAAGAAACCTCAAGAGTTGTAGCCAAGTGTGGTTCTAGATACTAATATGAGCTTCAGTTGCTGTGATCTTGCTGTTCCTTCCAATCTGAAATGTAAACTAGTGAGGTGTTGGTCCTCAGTAAACGTATCCTAGCCCTACCAAGAGGGTTAATTCATAGGGGTCCACTGACAGGGAGTCCCTGATCCATGGGAGTTAGGGGATGACATGGCTGTGGAATTCACAAATGAGTTTTTTAAAAAATACTAGGGTTTGAGGGCCAGGGAGATAGCTCAGTAGAATAAGCACCTGCCTGGCAAGTTCAAGGGCCTGAGTTCAATCCCTGGTTCTGCAAACAACAACAGCAGCAGCAGCAGCAACAACAACAACAACAACAACAAAAACTAGGGTTTGAAACCAAGGTCTTTGCATTGAGCTAGCTACAGCCCAAGCCCTCTAACTTTTTTATAAAAAATTATCGTGGGTCAGAATCTTGCTAAGTCACTGAGGCTGGGCCTGAATTTGAGCTCTGGCCTTTTTCCCCAGAGTAGAATGACTGGATTATAAGTAGCTTTGTCGTTTATATCCTTACTGATATTTTGCTCATTGATTCCATCAGCTCTATAGAAAAGATTGCTGAAGTCTCTGACTGTAATTCTGAATTGGTTTCTTTTTATTACACTTCTTCAGTTTTTAGTTCACGTATTTTGATACTCTGCAGTTTTGTTTGCTTTACTAATTACTTTCTTTGTTATATTGAGATGGACTTTAACCATGGAAAGATATTCTGCTCTCAAATGTACTTTGTCCTGTATGAATAAAGCCATTCCATTTTCTTTTCATTAGTGTTAGTACATAGTATGTGATACATCTATTGCTCTTCTTTTGGATGCTTTTGCTGTGTATTTTTATTTTATTTTTGTGGGACCGGGGTTTGAACTCACGACCTTGCACATGCCAGGCAGGCACTTATGCTACGGAGCTATCTCCCTGGCCCCTTTGCTCTGTATTTAAGGGTTCTTTTTTGTTTGTTTATTTTTACAGGAGACATATGCTGGTGGATGGGGCTTTTTAAATTTGTCTAATCTCTGCCACCAATGGAAATATTTAGACCATTTACATTTAATGTCATTCTTACAGTGGAGTTTAAATTTACCATCTAATATTTTTCTTATTTGTTCAGATATTTCTCAACCTATTTTTTGTCTCTTTCTGTCTTTTTGGAAAAATTACATACTACATGCTTTCATTTTTATCCTGTTATTGGTTTATTAGTTAGAATGTTCATTGTGCTATATTAGTGGTTGATTTATGTTTATAGTGTTTCTAATTTGTTACAATGTGATTTTTTATTGATATACTGCCTCATATATTATGTAAAAAGTTTACCACAGTGTGCTTCCATTCACACTTTCAAGCCTTTTTACCAGTGTTGTTACACATTTTATTGCTACATTTCATAAGCCACATAATACACACTTGTTGTTATTTACAGTTATTTTTCTTCAGTTCATTAGTTGAAATTGTGCTTTTGATTTACTGTAAAATGAGTAATTTCTAATGATTAGAATATCTTTTTCTAGAAGGAGAAAGATAAGCAAATAATAAAAAAGGAAAGCTTCCTTTTTTTTTTTTTTTCTTTGTCTTTTTGAGGCAGGATCTGGCTATGCAGTTCAGGCTGGCCTTGAGCTCATCTCACTTTTGTAGCCCAGGCTGACCTCAAACTCGTACTGATCCTCTTGCCTCAGCCTCCCAAGTGCTGAGATTATAGGCATGCACCACTATGCCTGGTGAAAGCATTATTTTTTAATTTCTTAAATTATTCTTATTCTTTAAAATAATAATAATAATAATAATAATAATAATAATAATAATATTTATTATTTTATATTATGGCTGGCTCAACCCACCCTGGGGGTGGGGCTGGTGCAGCATGTGGTGCTAGGGGTTGAACTGTGGTCCCTGCTGTTGCCTAAGCTTTCCTAGGCAGGCGCTTTAGGTGGCTGAACCATCTCATTGGTCCAAATTTCTTAAATTATTGATCCTATGAAATTTTATATTCCTACTAATTCTATTTAAAGCAATAATTCCTAAAGAAATAACCAGAGATATCAAATGTCTCTGTATAGATATCCAGAGGAATATAAAAAACATATCTTGTCATCAGAAGCCAGATCAAGCTGCAGAAGGTGCTCTCCTGCCTCTTCCAGGTTGATCTTAGGTCCAGCAGGTCTATAACCACTGTTGTGAGTCCTATCATCATAGATTAGTTTTGCTACTGGTCATTTTGATACAAACAAAATAAATCAGTATATTCGTGAGATTCATTCATGTGCAACAAGTGGCAGAGGTAGTTTTATTACTGTAGAATATTTCACTGTGTGAATGTACAATAGCTAGCCATTTTACTATGGAGTGTTTTTTTTTTTTTTCTTCTTGGTACTGGGGATTGAACTAGGGACCTTTCACTTGCCAGACAGGTGCACATGCCCCTAAGCTATCTCCTTGGTTCTTGGGATAGTATTGTTCAACGCAATTTTTGAAAAAAGTTATGAGCATGTTTTCAATGCATAACAAACATGTGTGAATTTAGTGCACGTACATGAGAGATCTCAATTTCTTCGTTCATCACTTTTCCTTCCCCTTCTTCTATTTTCTGATCCATTTCCATAATGTAGTAGACCTACCTCCTTGTTTCTTTCTAGTCTGTCCTTTAATTTTCTCTTTATTTATAATTTGAATTTCTCATGTTAGAGAAACCATAGGGTATTTAAGCTGTGCGTGCCATTTGTTTTAATTAACCTTGTGGTCTCAAAGCTTTCTGAGGATTCTCCATACCTGCAGTGGTTGCATTAGTTCCCATTCCCACCAACAACGTAGAAGAATTCGTTTTCACCACAGAACCACCAGCATTTGCTATTATTTGGTTTCTTAATGATTGCAATTCTTTCTAGAGTAAGAGGAAACCTCAGTGTTGTTGTAATTTGCATTTGTCTAGTGGCCAACATTGGACATTTTCAATGTATTTATTTGCAGTTTATACTTTTTCTGAGAATTGTCTATTCATGTCAGTAGCTCATTGTTTGACTGGGTCTTTTATTTTGGTATAATTTCTTTAAGTACTTTATATATGTTCGATATATTCTCTCTTTAAGATGTAACTAGCAAAACTTTTGCCATTTTCTTGGTTGCTTCTTCTCTGTGTTAGTTGTTTCTTTGGTTGCACAGAAGCTTTTCAATTGCTATAATCATGTTTGTTGATTTTGATGTTATTTCTTGTGCGATAGTATTTAGTTCTGAAAGACATCTATGAATTTAAGAGTTTTATTTATTTTATTTTCCAGGAGAGTAAGGTCTTTGTTTTGACATTTAACTCTTTGCTTCATTTTATTTTACTTTAATACATGATAAGAGATAAGAGTTTAGCTGAACTGTTCTGTATGGGTAGAGCTAGTTTTTGCTGCACCATT
>PVKN010043590.1:0-10215 GCA_004027915.1 Capromys pilorides
TATTAGTTGCAATGGAATAAATCAACTAGAACTAAAGTAAAAGAGAAATGCTTCCTTTGTCATTTTTGTAAGACAGTGTACTGTTTTGTTAAAGTTAGTGACTGTTCCTTATGTTTTAGTCTCTTGAATTGCTACTGTGAAACATTGGACAGAGTAATATGTGTCAGTCTTGGTGTTAATTCCTAGACACAGGCTTTGATAGACTAAAACCAGCCATGAATTATTTGGTGCACCTTCTGTGGAGAAGTGGAGCCTGTGTCTTCTCTGGAATCTTGGAGGTCTCTGGTTATTTCACCTTTATAATCCACTAGACGTGGATGTTGGCGTGGGCAATGTGAAAGTTTCTAATCCAAGACTTTGAGAGATAGGTAGCTTTCATTTTCTTTTTCAAAAAATCTTTAATGAATAATCTCTTTGGGAGACCTGAATTAGTTAATCTGAAGTCCATATGGTTATGTTGAGACCATTCATGCTGGAGAAATCATGTATAGGTTCTCTACTTAAACTTTTTTTTTTTTTTTTTTTTTTGTGGTACTAGGAATTGAACTCAGGACCCTGTGCTTGCCAGGCAAGTGCTTATTGTACTGAGCTAGCTCCCTAGCCCCAAGGTTCTCTAATTGATAGCATCAGCTAAGTCTAGTTTTCACCAAAGACTCACATAGTGTAAGGCATAGACATGGGTGAAGATTGAGGATTCTCTGGAACAGCCCATCACCAGCTGAATGTCTTGTGTCCCTTCGTAGGCCCCATGCAGGACAGAAGAATGCTCAAGTGAGCCCTGTCTTCCTATTGCACAAATTCGTGAGCTATAATCAGGATGATTGTTTGAAGTCACTCATTTTGGGGTAATGTTTTATTAGCAATAGAAGGATCATAGCACAGTCTGAGTTCCTGAACATAATGTAGATGGTGACAACTGGAAGAAATCTCAGGAAAGAACTCCTCTTTTTTGTAGTGAAAAACTATATTTCAGGGAGATGAAATGACCTGTGTAGGCTACCTAAATAGTTATGGTCACAGTTAGGACTGTAGTATGACTCAGTTGTGTTTGTCTCTGGAACACACAGATATTAATGTCTGTATAAGCACAAGTTCTATATTTTAAAATGGTGAGTGAAGACAGAGGTAGGTAGTCTAGAGGCATCTGAAGATCTACCATTTTAAACTACTATAATCTATTTTCTAATTGATTATATACCTTGGAAAGGTGGGACTGTATTTTATTTTTCCTTATGAACCCTAATGGTTAGCAGTATTGATCATATAAATGAAAAGTGGTTAAAGGTTTTCATTGTGACTTCTCACATATATATGTATGTATGTGCATTATCTGTGCTATGGAAAGAGGGTGAAATTGAGCGGACATATTTTAATACCGTATAAATATTGACACTTTGCATATGTCTCTAGCCTGTGTGTTATATATAGCAAGAATCTGTGAGATTTTAAACAACCTTGCCTTTGACTTTCCCTTTTTCCTTTTGTTTCCTGATGTTCTAGTGTTGCTACTTGATTCTCCTCTCCTGCTAGGATGCACCGAAGCAGCCAGCTTCGTGGCACCAGGGTTGGTATGGGCAGTTCATTAACGACAAGGGCAATGTCTACCATTAAATGCTTCCATTCCTTGGCAAGGTAAAATAAATGAAGGTATTTAAGATTAATGATTAAAGACTAGATTTAGGCTAGGTTTCTTGTTATTTTGATAACAAATGAACCATGGTTCTTTATTCAAACAGAATAATTTACACTGTGTCCCTTCCAGTTTTCAGCAAAGATAAAGCAAAAATTGTGAAAAAGTTCAAGGTAATGTTTGAGTTCCATGTTTCCTTGAGCCTGATCTGAAATGTAAAAATAAGAATGTCAAGAAGTGCAAGTTGAAGAACAAATTATTCCACCAAATGTTATCTTTGTGTGTTTATCAGTTTTTTGCTCTTACCATTCTAAACTATTAGCTATTTTTATCTTCTTAGACCAAACGTGCTTCAGATAATTCCTCAAGTTATCAAGAAGGAAAACAGCTATGTGAAAAGCACAGAGAGTAATTTAAAGAGAAGCCTACACTAGTATATAAGAAAACTTTCTGTTAAGGATTTTTGTACCTCACGCCTTTCTTAAAAAAGAAAACTGGCATTTTAATAAGTTAAGAAGTATTAGTTTCTTTTTATATTGGTGTTCAGGATTGCTCAGATTTCATTGGTGTATAAATTCTTTGTATCAACTTAATACTACATTTAGAAAGATGAAATGACTCCTTATTGAATTGTGGCTTACATATTTAATTAAAACTAACTGGTGTTATGTCCTTTAGGACTGTTACTTATATTTGAGGAAAACTAATGTGTATCTGTGTATAGAGTAGAATATACCTAGAGTATATGCAAAGCTGGCAGTATGTGCTTAGGGGCAAATGCAGAATACAGCCTTTATGTGTGTTAGTTTTCCACTGAGCACATCCCAGTATGGCCTGAGTTCTCACATCTGAATGGTACATTATCACAGTGATCTCTGGGTCCCATGAGGTGGTCTTCTCTTCCAGATATCTTTCTCTTCTTTTCTGAATTACTGCTGGAGTATTCCTGCCATATAACTAAATCTTTTATTTAAGCATTTTTGTTTGTTATACTACTGGGGACTGAGCCTAGGAGGACTATTGCTGAGCCCTAGCCTCAGCTCTTTTTCGTTTATGTTTATACACCATCTCAGTGAGTTGCCCAGGCTGGCCTTGAATTTGTAATCTTCTTGCCTCAGCCTCCCAAGTAGCTGGGATTAATTTTAGCATAACGTTTATTTGTATTAATGTGTGTGTGTGTGTGTGCGCGCGCGCGCGCATGTGCATGCGCATGCGTGCTACTAGGATTGAACCCAAGCCTTTAACTGAGGTATGTTCCCCAAGGCTTTCAATTTTAGTTTGAGACAAGGTCTTGCTAAGTCACTAAATTACCTGTGCTGGACTAAAATTTGCAGTCCTCCTGTTTCAGTTTTGCAGCGTGTTGCACTGTGTTGACAGGCCTGGCCACCACAGTCGGCTCTGTGTTCATTCTGAGTGGCTTGCTACTGCTACAGAGTGGAGCGCAAGCTCGTCCTAGCGTGTCAGAGCCTCAGGGACCTGACTCCTGACACTTCTCCTGGCTTGCTTTCTTAACGCAGACTTTGTCATTCCAGATAATTGTCTCCTTTCCTAAAGAAAAATGCATCACATATTCCTTGGACCCTACTATATCTATTGCATTTGTGTTCACTGTGTTCCTAATATCTATATCTGTAAGGTTTTTATCTGTTCCTTTGAACATTAGGCTATCAGACTGCTAAGAATAAGAACTCTATATCTTGTGATCCTCAGAACTAAGACCCTTGCTGTGTTATGGCTTAAAAAAATGTACTGAAAAAAATGAATGAATAGATTTGCCAAATTGAAAATTGTTAATATCCATTTCACTATGTAAACGTGGACGTACTATAAAACCATTTGCATATTTTAAAGTTATTTTACCTGCTAGGGTTGTTCTGCTGTTTAATTGATTTACTAATATATTTGCTTTGTTCCCTTTTTTGACATACTGACCTAGGCTCTGATGAATGAAGCAGTCAAGGACCTATTAGTAGGCATATTTTAATCTGGCATTTGAAGGGTAAAGTGCTTTTCGTGATGAACCTTTAGCTGAGGGCAGTTAGAAAGTAATTTTGATGTTTAGTATTAAGTCTGACCTTGAGGAATGGTAGGGGTACTTTTTCCATTTTCTCTAAGCCTTATTTTCATTTTTATAAAGTTTCCTCTTTTTAAAAATTTAAAGGAAAATATTCAGTGGACAACTTAAAATGTGAACAAATATTTGTGGAAAAAACAAATTACAGAATCACCAAGACCTTTTAGAAGAAATCAATTGCTTATCAATTATTAGTTAATTATGGCTACTTTAACCTCCTAGAGATAGTCTAGTCATGCTTCAGTCCAAAGTACTCTGTGCCTGTGGTAGATAATGAGAATTATTCAAAAATACTTGAGTAAATAATTTTGTTTCACATTTCAGCTTTGTAAGAGGGAAAAGAGGGCTGAATAGATAGCTTAGCAGTCTAAGTGTCTGCCTGGCAAGTACAAGGACCTGAGTTCGATTCCTGGTACTCTATGTCCTGTAGGCCCTGCACCAAGCTGGCCACCAACAGCTAGTGTGGTGGCATGCACCTGTAATTCCAGTGCTGGGGAGGCTGAGACAGGAGGATCATTATGAGTCCAAGATGCGTAGCGCAACCCTGTATCAAATAAATAAAAGTTGAAAAAAATTTAAAAGAAAGAAGGAATACATTGGAAAATATGCATTCTGTAGGAAGCTGAGGCAAGAAAGTTAACTGTAGCCATGGCTTGATGCTGATTTACTAGACAGTTTTGGAGAAAGTCAGAGGACAGTACATATTTCTTCATCAGTAATATAGAGATGATCCTTGGTCCAGTTAGCTTGCATGATACTATGAAGATTAAATGTGAAAGTAGTTAGGTGGCCATGTGAAATTATTTTGTATTAAGATAGTCTATGCTAAGAAATCTGAAGTTAAGTCTTGACAAAATGAAAGAAGATCTGTTTCACCTTCTTATTGGCAGTAAGTGTGACTCTCAGGGCCAAGACTGCTATGTGGTTTAGCTCCTTTTGCATTTTCTTTAAGGGTGTTCTAATCATGTACGTCTGTTGCTGTGTTGTGTGTCAGCATAAGACAGAGCCTTCTTCATTAGACTACCAACACAAGGTACTTTAGAAGTTCTGTGTTGGCTCCCTGTTATGACAGCTAGAGAGTCTGGCTTTTGTGACAGCTCTCTTTTGCTCTTCCTCTGACAGTGTGATTGTATCTGAGCTCACAATTCCATTAATGTGATTATGCAGAATCACTCCCTGCTACATAATGTATTTCTTTTGTTATGAACACTTGCTAGTTTTCCTGGGGTTAACGCTTGCCTTGCTGCTTTAGTTTCTTCGTTTCCTGTGATCTGATGAACTATCAACTCTTTTCAGCCTCCCAAAGCTGGTCAGTGGTCCTTCAGCCAGCCTCCAGGTCAGCGGCGCAGGGAGCCTGCGTGCTCTGTCTGCACCTTGGCATCCCTCACGGCACTCCTATCCCTGTTGCCCCGTTCTGCTTGTCTGGAGCGCTTGCCCCTCAAGATACCACAGCTCTGGTCTTGTGCTGGGATTTTGGTTTGCCTCATTCTGGAAATGTTCATTGCTGCTGTCCTGGACCTCCTGTTTCTTGCTTTTCATGACTTTTGCCTTTCCTCTTTTTTTGGAGGGGGGTATATACATTATGAGAGAATGAGAATTTTTTAAATTTAGTTTATTTTAGTTTTTACCATGAAAATGCCTTTATATTAAAGAAATGAGTCAGCAATAGTTTTCCTAAGTGTAGAAATCTAATCATTGTTATTCTTTGTTTTCAGTGCTGGGATCAAACTTAGGGCCTTGAGCTTGCCAGGCAGGCACTTATGCCTCTGAGCTGTATCCCTGGCCCTGTGTTTATTGTTTTGAAAGCATTTTAAATTTATTTTTTATTTATATGCTGTTTATATGTGACTATTTTGGTCCCTGGAAGCCTTCAGGGCCATCTTTTTATCCTGGATGTTGTGGAGTTTCATGGTAGAGTGCCTTGGTTTGAGTCCTGAAAAAATTTCATTGCTCAGGACCTCATAACTCTCTTGATCTGAAGAGTGTGTCTGCCTGCCTGCCTGACTGCCTGCCTGCCTTTCTGCCTTTCTTTACTCTTGTTTTTTTCTTTTCTTCCTTATTTCCTTCCTTCCTGTTTTTTATTCCTTTCTCTTGTATTATTTCTGTAGCATATTATTCTGTTGTAGAAATCCAATATTAAGCTTCTTAATTGATCTAATTTTCTTATTTTTTCTCCCATTGCACTTTTTTGTTTGTTCGTTTTTTTGTTTTGTCTTTTTGTTCTATTATCTGCAGAATATTTTCAACTTATGCTTTTATTTTGAAATAATGTTTTTGTTTCACTAATTGTATTTTTAGTGCCCAGGGGTAAAATTGTTTCCTATATTCCTTTTTATTTCTGCGGTAACTTGATGCCTTTTCTGCCAGTTCTCTCAGGAGGTTATGAAATAAATCTTTTGTCCTCTTTATTGTGTCTAGCTTTTCTCTATTTTCAGAGCCCTTGCTTCCCTGATGTAGACATTCATGTCAGATGAGGTCGTTTCTGGCTACTCATTAGATTTTTTAAAAAATGCAGTTAGTACAGGGTGTACAGGGTCTCACTACATAGACTGGACTCGTAGTGATTCTCCTCCCAAGGTTTCAGCCTCCCAAGCCCTGGGATTACAGGTGTATGCCACCATGCCACCATGAGTCCCTGTCTCAGCATGCTGGGGATTGTACCCCAGTTGCTGCACTCTGCCTAATCAGGCACTTTATTCTGCTGAGTTGTCTGGCTGGCCTCTTATTAGAATTTTTTAAAAAGCCAAGAGTTGGTAGCTGAAGGCTCTGTTTATCTATGAGAATTTTTTTGTCATAGGGCAGTGTTCTTCAAGCTTATTGGAAAATCCATGTGACTACACTTACAATTTTTACCTCTGAGCCATTTGGTTCCTTGATTCGTGAATCATCTGATATTTTGTTTGGGTATGTAAGTCAGAGTTGCTAGGTGGAGCTGGGTAAGCACAGAGGGTATGCGGAGTGGTTATCTCGATTTTTGGGATACCTCCTTCCATGTCTAATTTCTATAAGGATTCACTTCTATTGCTTGCCTTCTATATATTCCCATGTATCAAATAATAAGGTCTAGGTTTTTATTATAGGTACACTCAGTTCATGCTACCTTTTGATCTAACAGCCTTTTAATACCTTTGTGTAATACAGCTGACCGTATAGCAATATTTCCTTATTCAAGGTTTTCCTTTTTGTGGTCTTAGATACTTATAATCAACTTTGGTATAAAAATAGTTAATGTAAAATTTGACAAATTGGCAGCTATCATTTTTAAATTGCATGCTGTTCTGAGCAGTATGATGAGATCTCACACCTCCAGTCTATCCAGACACTGTCTGTTTGTCCTTTGTATCCATGCTGTATGTGATACACCAATAGTCACTTAGCCATCCTGGTTAACATGTTGGCTCTTGAGGAAACAGTTCAAGTGGCTCTTACTGATGAGTCTTAACATGCTACAACATTGTGCCTGTCATTGATCTCCTTCAACCTTATCACATAAACATTGTATTATTTTACATCCTCAAGAGAAAAACTACAGGGGAGTACAGTGCAGTAAGACCTCTTGAGAGAGCTGTCACACTTATATTATTCAGTTACCAGTAGTGCAACAACAAGAAAAACCTAGCAGCCACACCCAATAAAAAGCTTTATTATAGAAAAGAATTAAAATATTGGGGAATGTGTTCACCAGCTTTCTTAACTCAGAATACAATATGCAGCCCCCATAACTTATAGAAGGAGAAGTTTATTTGGCTCATGATTTAAGGGGGTTCAGTCCCTGGTGGGACGGGCCCAAGGTAGAAACATCATGACCGGAGGGTTTTGCAGAGCAAAGGTGATTAGTTCCCATCAGCTGGGAAGCAGATAAGGGAAGCAACAGCAAAGGGGTTAGAGATCAGATATAGACCCCAATATCAGAAGTATACTTTACTAATTTCCTAGGAATTGACAGTCTGTATTATGGTTTGTGTCCAGATGTCCCTCAAAGCCACAAGAAGTCAGGTATTTTTTCTCAGCAAGAAAAGTAACCAAGACAGTCTGCTTTAACCATTACATAGAATAACAGATCAAAGAAGTAGCACATACAAAGTAAGCAGAGAGGAGTATATTTTTCTACAATGTTAAGTGATAGTCCAATTCTTCTAGTTTCTCATATTGTGAGTTGCAGATTGTATATTTAATGAAAATGATTGTGTAGACAAAGCCTGTAAGAACACAACATGACTGGTGACTGATACGCTCCATGCACTTGGATCTCAGCCTGTGGCAGCCAAGAGCAAGGACCTGTAAGTCAGTGTTGGCGTCTTTGGAGTTGAATCCCCAAGATCTGTGAGATCAGTAGCCCATAGAGCATGGGTCTGGGTCGAGTTTGCGCAGTCTGTCTGATCAGACTCCCAGAACAATAGATGATATGTTGGAGAAGACAGTGGGCTCAGGAATGAGTTCCAGGGTATTAGCAAGGAATGATAGTGAATAAACTGGTCTAAAGCTTTCGGAAACTCATGGCTCAAATGCCAGTGAATGGGAGGAGGCAGTCTCACAAGGTTTTCTGAAAACTACAAAATAACAGGATAGTGTTGTTGGAATCAAATGGACCTATGCAGAAGAGCCTTTTTCCCTATACTTTTTCCTTTTACTTATTTACTGTTTCTTCATGTTGTTTAGGCTGGGCTCTGTGTTGGAGTCCTTCGTCGTCAGTCACTTGAGTAGCTAGGATTACGGGTTTTACCCACCACACCCCACTTGTCATGTGTTGAAGATTGTGAGGACTTGGGGCCTGAGGCTCTGAATGAAGTGTTAACCTTTGTAGAGCTACGAAGGGATTAGTGGTTTTTCTTTTTGGCTAGAAAGCTTTTCAAGACTTTGGTCTCTGAATGAATAACTGCAATATAATATTTTGATCAAAATCTCTTACTTAATAGACTAAGATAGACTGCCTTTTGCTATGATGACCATGAAAGAAATGGTAATGTAACCTTTCTGGGTGTACATTCTCCATACCTTATCTTAGAAAGTTTTTACTTTCTACAAAGATTGATGTGGATGAAAATTTTAACTTCCAATTTGTCTATATAATTGTTGCTTTGGGGAGGAACTCTCAGTGAAGCACACAAAAATTTCTGTGCATTATTGTCTCTGATGAGCTTAATAGAACTGAATACCATTTTCTTTAGGTTGGTAGAACTTCACAAGGCCAAGTGATGTTACTGTGTTAACAACTACATAGTCGATACAGGAGTATTATACAGCCAAATATTTTCATGTCATTGCATATGCTTCAGCTCTTTTTAAATAAATCAGGTGGAAGCTTTGCAAATAATGTATGAATTTGAATAGTTAGACCAGTATAGATGTATATTTAGAACATTTTAAATCTGAATAATAGTTACGATTGTCTATCTAATGAAAAATGTGTTTGACCCTATGAAATTTTAAAGAGGTAGAACTGCTTCTCCAAAGTGCTGTCAAAGTGGTTCCAGCCATAGGCTGGCAGAAGCAAGCTTTCAGAGAAGGAAAGAAAGGAAAGCAGAAAAGCAAGCTTTTCTTCTGTGGGCATGCAGGGTCATGGTGTTTGCACTTTCTTCTATGCCTGGAGTAATGCTTGGATGCAGGCCTTTGTTAGTTTGTGACGTGAATAATGTTTTTAATGTTTTTTCCTTCTTCACATAGTTGGAATTGCTTTGAGTGTGTTTTAAAATCATGTCACTGATTTGTTTTCCGTCAGGTTTGATACATCCAACTAAGTATAGTCTCACTGAAAGGGGACACTGTGGGATGACTTTGATTCTAGGGATATTGTTACTACTTTGTAATTTTGAAATAACTAATGTGTTGTTTAGAGATTATTGTCTTTAACCATTCACACTGTGACTGATCTTAATTTCTTGAGAGTTTAGGGTGAAAACGTGTTTAGAACCCATTCTAGACAAGTAGGGAATTTAAGGAGAAGTTAATGAGGTTCTGAGTTTTTTGTATGACTTTATACTTCCCTGCTCCCAAAGAGGAATATAAAAATTGCTTGTGGAAGCAAATGGAATTGGCTAAATATTTGGTATCTTCTAAATTCATGTGTTGAAATTCTCATGATCAATGTGAGTATGTTAGGAAGAGAGGCCTTTGGGATACAATTAGGTCATAAGGGCGAGACCCTCATGAATGAGTTAGTGCACTTAGAAGGACCCCAGACAGATTATATGCTATCTCTTTGCCCTAAGAAGATGCTTTGAGAAGCCAGCTCTGTGAAAACTGGCTTAGAGTTCTTGGTGCAACTTGACCGTGCTAAATATGTTGAATTTTCAACCTCCAGAATTGTGAGAAATAAGTTTTGTCAGAAATAATAAGCCACCCGATTCCCGGTTCTTCGTTATGGCAGTGCAAACTGATTAAGAATAAGGATATGTAGGGCATTCAGCAACTTTCTCTGTGGTATTTTCTGTGGAACTGCGAAGTATAGAATTATAATTAGGGTAGTATTTTTTCAAAGCATAAAGTATTATTATAGTTGTTGTAATTTGAA
>PVKN010043591.1:0-10215 GCA_004027915.1 Capromys pilorides
CCATATGGAACCAAGAATACCAGAGTGAAATGTATGAGCTGCACATACAACATTCATAAAAGATTAGTGCAACAGTTTCAAAAAAAGAGGAAAAAGGGATTTGGAGATACTAAGAGAAAATAAAGAGAGAGACTGACAGAGGGAAAAAGAAAAATTAAAGTTTCCCTGTTCCTTAAAAGTGTAGGAAGAATTCTAGTCAAAATATAATCATTCAATTCCTTTTTAGTCTTGCAGCTGTAACAATATGACCCAATCCTAAAGAAGTCAAAGCCATTTGCCATAAATAGAAGTGTCCCATCACCCCAGGTCATGCCTAGAACTGCATTCCTGAATCCCCTGCTTCTAATAGTTTGGTAGCAACAGGAACAGGAGAGGGAAGGAGAGAAGAAGGAAGAGAGAAAAGATGAAATGAAAATATAAAAGTAGTCTTCACATAACTTAAGCCCTGCTATTCTTGTTAGTCCTCTAATACAATCATATCTACCATCTATTTATGCCAGCCCAATTAGACAAGTACATACTCAAGAACTTTCCTTCCTTGGCCTATTTCATATGTTTATTCAACAGTGAAATATAGTTATAATCAGTGGGTGAGAAAATCTGTTATCATAGCTTTAACGCCCTGCATCATTCTGACACTTTATATCAGCCTGTTTTGCATCACAGTTATGCACAGTGGAATTGTTTAAAAGGAAAAACATCAGCTTTCCTATGTTTCAAAGTGAAGCTCTCCTTTTGTAGCAAAAGGATCAAGATGGAGCATATGAGGACACACCACATTCAAGGACAGTTTGTGAAACATTAGTGCAATAATCTCCAAAGTATGAAACTTGAAGCGAGGTGTAAGGAGAAGTCATTCTCCGTGTTCCATGTAATACACTTCTAAAAAGAAAAAGCAAATCTGCTCATTTAAGCATTCTCCAGTCTGGTGGTAGCTGAAAAAAGAAGAAATACATTATGGATCTACTTCGTGACATGCCTGCAATAGGAGGTACCTACTTGGACTGAAGCACCACTCAGCATTTGATTGTTACATTCTCTGACAGCTCAGGTTAAAAGTGTTGGGGATTCCAGAGCATGTACTCACTCACAGGTAGCTACCTGCTCAGTGGAGAATTACATAATCCTCAATCTAATATCTTTGGGAACAAAATTTAGTAGTTTGTCGAAAGTGACAGAGGAAATGAATGATGGAACTACTATTCTAACCTGTATTCAAATTAGCCTTCCAATTTTGCTATGAGTATATTCCTGGAAGCATGAACAACTGCATTCTTATTCAGGGTATTTATTAACTAATGACTGAAGGATTATGGGCCTGCTCCTCCTGTTGTGCCCCTATTGTTCAAGGGTTCCCAACCCTTGCACTTCAAAAAAACCCTATTTGTCTTTTATATTTCCCCCCTATGGAAGCCATGTTTACATTTATTTATTTATTTATTTATTTATTTACTTACTTATTTACTTATTTACTTATGTACTTGTTTAGTACAGGATCTACAGGGTATACAATGTCTCACTACGTAGATCGGACTCTTAGTGATCCTCCTGTTTTCAGCCTCCCAAGTGCTGGGATTACAGGCCCACACTACCACAACCAGTCTCAATTGCTTTCTCAGTGTGCCCCTGGGGGCATGGCCAGCACAGCACACTGGGGATAGAACCCTGGCTGCTGCACTTTGCCTAAGCACCCACTTTAGTCCACCAAGCTATCTAGCCAGCCTTGGGAAACCATGTTTATAATGATGACATTTCCCAAAATTTGAATCTCTCAAATAATAATTGTTTTTTCCAATAGTGATTGAAGTGAAATGAAGAAAAAAAAAAAAAAAAAACCTCCCAAACTCAATTAGGGTCTAGGCACAATAACAGAATGCACTCAAAGCATTCCAAGTAGACAAGATCAGATAGAAGATACTTGCTATGTAGGTAACAGAAGAGCTAAATGAACACCTAGGGAATGGTGAAGCAAAAGCAGAAAACCATTTCCATGGTTTATGGCTGAAGAAGCAACAAGAGGAGATGCTCCTATTAATAGTCCACAAACCATGCCATCAGGAGGAGCATAAGACTTATTGGACAGTGTTTGGTGAATAAGATCATGGAGGAGCCCAATGGAACCACTGAGATCCAATGGAAGTTACAGCTACTGAAGAAGACAGCCACACAAGAATCACAGCCTACCGCAGAACAAAAACAAAGGAGATTAACAGGCTTCTTCCTTTCTCCCACCATTAGATCTTCCTCTAGTGACATCCATTAGCTGAAACTACTCAGAAGACATTGTGATAACACTGGAAAGCTAGTAGGTAATTGTAGAATGTTACACATGAATTTACATCTGTGTGTCATCATATTCGACTATTTTAACTGATCCCCAGACAGCACCATCAGATGTGGCAAAGCCAAGTTGTTTTTCCTAAAGCAGCTGGAAAGCAAAGAGAGAAAAAGAAGAAAAAGAGAGGCTGGTGTTCTCATATCTCCCTTCGAAGGCATGTTCCCGGGAACACAAATTTCTCCCACTATGACCCAGATTCTAAAGATCCTTACCTTCCTAAAAGCCAACCATCAGCAAAATATGTATGAGAGACACTCCAGATCCAAACGCAAGCATCATGTCTTCCTTCTATCCAGCAATACCTTCATCTTAGCATCACAGGCAGAAAAAAAACTTGTGAACCTTTCTAGACAAAAGTAAATCATTTTGGGGCGGCGAGATGGTTCAGTGGTCTAAAGCGCCTGCTTAGGAGGGCTCAGGCAACTGCGGGGACTGTGGTTCGATCCCCGGCACCACATGCTGCGCCAGCGCCACCACCAGAGCAGGCTGAGCCAGCCACAAAATGAATAAATAAAGAAACAAACAAACACAACAAGCAAACAAATAAATAAATGAATAAAATTTTTTAAAAAAAAGTAAATCATTTAAGCCCTCCAAACTTGGCTTTTCATAACCTATAGATTTTTTAAAAGCCTTTTTAATTGGACTTTTATGTCTGCCATTTAATTAATATGGAAGCCTCCAATATTATGAGAATTTTTAGTAGACGGAAACATCTCTGAAAAATTTTAATATATCATCTTCACTACTCTAATGTTACCATTAAGATCAAGAGTCTACATACCACAAATAAACTAAATACACAGGCTTAGTACATAAATCTGTCAGCTCAAACTTGGGTCAGTTGGACATAGTGATGCACATCTGTAATTACAGTATTCGAGAGGCAGAGGCAAGAGGATTGTTCCAAGTTCAAGATCAGTGAGTATAAGGCCAGCTTGAGCTGCAAAACAAGACCTTGTCTCAAAGAGACAAAAAAAGACTTGGGTCAACTGACTATTGAATCCATAATGAGGAGCACTAAGACCAGCAAAGCCACATCTTACCACTTATGCCATTGGAGGCCTGCTTCCTCTAGTACAAGTCCCTTATTGAAATGCAAAAAGTACTTTATAAATCTTAGTGTTATATATGTACAAGATATGAAAATCATTAAATTTCTTGTTTCCCTAATTGTTAAAATCACGTTTCTCAGACCAACTTCTTAAGGTCTGCTTGTGTATAGAACCGTGACAATTTTCCCAGCTAAAGAAATTCCTGTTATCTATCATTATTGTCATCCACAGCACAATTATTATTATTATTATTATTATTATTATTATTATTATTACTACTACTACTGAGTAGATGTAATATATTCATTCCCTCATACTTCAATGCACTTTGACGCTTTTTTATTTGTTTCCTTATAACCTATAAAGGAGTATTTTTAAACTAAATTTCATGAAATTCCAAAGGACAAATTAGATCTAATTTTTCAGGCTGCCATTTGAGATGCAATGTTATTGCTTAATTTATCAAACTCTGAAACTATTCCATTTTTTTTCTAGAATTTTAGCAAACTTTTGACAACTACAGAAGGAAATTACAAAGATTTGCATTGTCCTGAAGGAGGACTATGAGTTACAGTGAGAAGGTCCCACACTTCCTAAACTGGATAGATTAAAGAAGGCAAGAAAGTGAAATAAAAATAACGCTTGTGTCACTGCAGCCCTAGCAAATGAGTAAACAAATCCTAGATCCAGACCTATTGTCAAGAACACTTAACATGTAATTTTAAAACTTATTTTTTAACTTTACCTCAAACCATGACCAGAAGGGCTGCAAGCTGTGTTTGTTTCTAAATCTAACAGCCCATTCACTTACATTGCTGGGAAAAGAAAGTGCACAGATCTATATGACAGGGACTTTTCTGTGGACCTCTACCTACTGCAGCTGCTATTATTAAATATAACATTGCCACAGGCATTCTCAGCATAGCTGGTTGGTTTAATTACTTCTCTCACCAACTGGGTAGGCAAATATTTCATCTGGATTCTCTGTAGAGTGCTTTATTTGATAATTGGTTTAAGAACAGAGCAAATCCCCACTTTTGACTGGAGATAAGGTTTCTGGGCAGAAATTTTAGGTTTCCTGTTTTGAAAGGGGGGCAGGCAAGACACTGGTGATGCTGTCAGGCACCTCCCGCAATCAGACAGTTCCAGTAGTCTGCATGATACGTTTGTTAATGTAGATGTCCTTAACCTAAAATGGCTCATAGCTTCATACGTTTTATATTGTGCAAAGCACATAGCACTAAGAAATTAAGCTTCAGATTTTAAATTTTGACTTCTTCCCAGCCAGTGATACATTGCACAATACTTCTCTCTCTATGCAAGGCAGTAGCCACAAGCTGCAGCTCCCTGTCAACCCTTTGACAATGACTACAGTGGTGACAATTATTTTCTACTATGTACCATGTTGTTTTAGTATAAGATCTGCCAAGGTGTGTCACACGCACTATTGACTGAGATGTATCTAACTTATTATGAGTTCATCTGAATGTGAGGCTACTTACCATAAATCAAGAAAGATGACATTCCTGAGCTTATCCGCTGTCCGGTGTGACATGCGCAACTGCAAGCCCAGTCTGGCCTGCACCTGCGAGGTCTGAGGGCCTGCATCCATCTTCTGGCTCTTCCCACCTGAGCTCCTTTCCTGAGTGCATCCGCCTTCCAGTCTGACTCAAGCGACTGCAAGCTCTTCCGGCCTGATCCCTGTTCCCGAAGCTATCCGCCATCTGGTCTGACCCACTCTATGGCAAGACTACTCAACTCCAGAGCCCACAGAGCCACATAGCAGCCAGCAGACAGGACTGTAACTCGCAGCTAGGCACCACTGGAGGGGAACAAGCTTGCTGGATGAAGAGCAAACTCCCATAGGCACTAACAGCAGAACTTAACCAAAGTACAGAGATTACTGCCACACAAAATGATAACGACAAGGAGTAAGATGCAGTCATAGGGCCCAAGCCCACCCAAATCAAATACAGGAGACTCTACCATGGAAAAAAATAGGAATCATGCAGCCAAAAACTCTGAATTTGAGGTAGACCGACAATTACAGAAACATATAGAGCAACTCAGATCAGAGATAACAGCTGAAATAAAAAAAAAATGCATGAATTAATAGAATCTGAAGTGGAAAAACAATTGCAGAAACATATTGAGCAAAGCACAACAGAAATAACCCCTGAAGAAAAAAAAAGACATGTCTAAATTAATAGCATCTAAAGTAGAAGAACAAATGCAGAAAGGTAAAGAGGAGAGCAGAGCAGAAATAATCTCTGAACTAAAGAGAGAAAAGATAACTATAATGAAAGACTTAAGAAATGTTAAAGCAGATATTGACAAAAAAAATAAAGAATAGAAAAATGATGGATTCCATGACCGAGCAATATAAGAAAGAAATGGATCACACGAAACAGTGTCAAAGAAACATACAAGGAAATAAAATTTCAATCACAAGCTGGCAAAACCATGTGAATGAAAGTGAAGATAGAATTTCAGGCCTTGAAGACGCACTCATAGCTAGTGAAAAGGCAAGTAAGGATCTCCTAAAAATAACCAGGATGCAGGAAAAAATAATTCAACACCTGCAAGATGATGCAAGAATGAACAATGTGAGATTAATAGGAATCAATGAGAAAGAAGGAGTCAATACAAATGATATAAAAAGACTATGGGCAGAAAAAACAGCAGAAAATTTTCCAAATATGAGAAAAAAAAAAACCTGATATTCAGGTAACTGAAGCACACAGAATGCCAAATAATATCAACCCGAGTAAAAACACATCATCAAGACATATAATAATCAAGATACCAGAAATCCAGCAGAAGAATAACATACTAAAAGCTGCTAGAGAAAAGAAACACATCACATTTAAAGGAAAACCCATCAGAATAATGGCAGATTTCTCTTCACAAACCATGAAATCAAGAAGAGCATGGAGCAGAGTGCTTCAAGTCCTCCATGAAAAGAAATTTCAGCCCAGACTGCTATACCCTGGCAAAACTCTCTTTCAAGTACGAGGGAGAAGTAAAATACTTCCATGACAAGGAACAACTAAATAATTTCATGACGTCAAAGCCAACTGTACACAGTACACTAACAAATATTTTTGAGAGGGACCAAAATAACCTGAACTCAACAAATGACAACAGAAAGATCCCACCAAATAGGGCAACTAATTAAACAAAGCAGAAAAAGTGGTAAACACTAGTAAATAAAAGTCATGTGAATCATAAGACAATACATTTCAATTATAGCAATCAATGGAAATGGATTCAATTCTCTAATTAAAAGAAGTTGACTAGCAGAATGGATAAGGAAAAAAAACCCAACAATATGCTGTACACAAGAAACACACTTAACCCACAAACAAAATCATAAGCTAAAAGTGAAAGGATGAAAAACAATACTATTTGCTCCAGCACCTCAAAAAAAAAAAGCAGGGGTAGCAATCCTGTTTGCAGACAGTCTAAACTTCAAACCAAGATTGATCAAATGTAACAAAGAAGGCCACTACATACCGGTCAAGGGAAACATTCAGGATGAAGAGGTAACACTCATAAATATGTATGCACCCAACATGGGAGCAGAAAGTTATATAAGATAAAACTTAATGAACATGAAAAATCTAATATCCAACACTACAATAATAACAGGAGACCTTAACACCCTGCTCTCTCAAAAGGATAGGTCAAGCAGACAAAAAATTAGCAAAGAAGCAGTAGAACTGAAACAGCATTTGGAACAACTGGACTTAGTGAACATACACAGAGTTTTCCACCCAACATCTTCAAGATGCACATTCTTTTCAGCTGCACATGGGACATTTTCTAAAATAGACCACATATTATTTCACAGGTCATGCTTAAGTATATGGAAGAAAACAGAAATGATCTCATGTATATTATCTGACCACAGTGCAATGAAATTGGAAGTAAATGACCAAAGAAACCATAAGAACTCCAGAAATACATGGAAATTAAACAATAACCTTCTCAGCAACCAGTGGGTTACAGATGAAATTAAACAAGAAATTAAACAATATCTAGAATTTAATGAAAACTCAAGCACAACCTACCGGAATTTATGGGATGCAATGAAAGCAATTCTTAGAGGGAAATTTATAGCTTTGAACTCACACATTAAGAAAACAGAACGGGAACAAATAAGTACTATCATGCAGCGCCTATACCAACTAAAAACGGAAGAGCAAAGGAAATCCAAAGCCCAAAGACGGGAGGAAATTATAAAGATAAGAGCCAAGATTAATTCAATTGAGACAAAGAAAACAATACAAAGAATTAATGAATCAAAAAGCTGGTTCTTTGAAAGATTAAACAAAATTGATAAGCCCCAAGTAACCTCATCAAAAAGAAGAAAGAAAGGACTCAAATTCAAGCAATAAGAAATGAAAAGGGTGAAATTATTACAGACCCAGCAGAGATTCAGAGGATCATTGATAGCTACCTTGAGAATCTTTATTCTCACAGAATTGAAGACACAGAAGAAATGGACAGATTCCTAGAAAAGTACAAATTACCAAAACTGAATCAAGAACATATAAGTAACCTCAATAACCCAATAACAGTCAGTGAAATATGAAATGTAATAAAAAGCCTGCCAACAAAGAAAAGTCTGGACCTGATGGATTCACCGCTGAATTTTACAAGAAATTTATAGAAGACATGATCCCAATATTCCTCAAACTCTTCACTAAAATCGAAAAGGAAGCAATCCTTCCAAAATCATTCCTAGAGGCAAGTATTACTCTGATACTAAAACCAGAGAGAGATGCAACTAAAAAAGAGAACTACAGGCCAATTTCTCTCATGAACACAGATGCAAAAATCCTCAATAAAATCCTTGCCAATAGAATACAGCAAATCATCAAGAAGATTATACACCATGACCAGGTAGGATTCATCCAAGGAATGCAAGGATAGTTCAATATATACAAATCTATAAATGAAATACACTATATCAATAGAGACAAAACCAAAAGTCACATGATTGTCTCAATTGATGCAGAAAAGGCCTTCGACAAATTTCAACACTCATGTATGTGCAAAGTCATACAGAAAATAGGAATAGAGGGCCTCTAACTCAACCTGGTAAAAGCCATCTATGATATTCCAACAGCTAACATAATTCTAAATGGGGAAAAACTGAAATCTTTTACTCTCAAATCTGGTACAAGACAAGGATGTCCTCTATCACCACTCCTATTCAACAGAGTTTTGGAATCATTAGCTACAGCCATTAGGCAAGAGAGAGAAATAAAAGGAATAAGAATAAATAGCGAAGAAATAAAACTATCACTATTTGAGGATGACATGATAATCTACTCAGAAGACCCAAAGAACTCCACCAAGAAGCTACTAGAATTAATACACAAATTCAGTAGCATAGCAGGGTACAAAGTCAAAACACAAAAGTCAATTGCATTCCTCTACACAGATAACAAGCACAATGAGAGAGAAATTAGAGGAACAGTACCTTTTATGATAGCATTGAAGAAAATGAAATACCCAGGAATTAACCTAACTAAGGAAGCAAAAGACCTTTTCAATGAAAACTACAGTACTCTGAAAAAAGACAACCTGGAAGACCTCAGAAAATGGAAAGATATTCCCTGCTCCTGGATAGGAAGAACCAACATTGTGACGATGGCCATACTCCCTAAATTGTTATACAGATTTAATGCAATTCCTATGAACATACCATCAACATATCTCACAGACCTGGAGAAATTTCTAAAATTTATTTGAAACCAAAAATGACCCAGAACTGCAAAGACAATTCTGGGCAAAAAGGTAAGACAGGAGGTATTACAATTCCTGACCTAAAGTTATACTATAAAGCTACAGTAATAAAATCAGCGTGGTATTGGCAAAATAATAGACCTGAGAATCAATGGAATAGATTAGAAGATGTAGAAGCAAATATAAATACACTAAGCCAAGTTATCTTCGACAAAGGAGCCAGACGCGCTTACTACAAGAAAGATAGCCTCTTTAACAAATGATGCTGGAAAAACTGGCTCTCTACATGTCGAAAACTAAAACTTGACCCCAGTTTATCACCATGCACTAAACTAAAATCTAAATGGATTAAAGATCTAAATATTAAAAGATAAGCATTAAATCTCCTGGAGGAGAAAGTGGGAGAAAATCTTGAAGACATCGAGGTAGGCAAAAAGTTCATGGACAAAAACCAAAACGCACGTTTAACCCTTGAAAGCATCAATAAATGGGACCTCCTTCAGCTAAGAAGTTTTTTCACATCAAAAGAAATTTCCAACAGAGTGAAAAGACAACCCACAAATTTTGAAAAGATTTTAACTAATAATTATTCAAACAAAGGTCTTCTATCTAGAATTTATAAAGAACTAAAATCCATTAGGATCCCAAAATTCAAAGACCCAATCCAGAAATGAGCATCTGAGATGAATACGCT
Source organism: Capromys pilorides (assembly GCA_004027915.1). NCBI lineage: Eukaryota > Metazoa > Chordata > Mammalia > Rodentia > Capromyidae > Capromys > Capromys pilorides. The sequence continues at coordinate 9,845 of PVKN010043591.1, forward strand.
TCTCAGAGAAAGAAATTCAGCAAGCCTATAAGTACATGAAGAAATGCTCCACATCACTCATCATCCGTGAAATGCAAATTAAAATAACACTTAGATACCATCTCACCCCACAAAGAAAGGCTATCATAAAGAAATCAACCAGCAACAAATATTGGAGAGGCTGTGGGGAAATGGGAACACTTCTCCACTGCTGGTGGGAATGCAGACTGGTGTAATCATTATGGAAAGCGGTGTGGAGGTTCCTTAAAAAACTGGAACTGGAAATCCCATTCAATCCAGCTATCCACCTACTGGGAATTTTCCCAGAAGAACTGAAAACATCATACCATAGTGATATCTGTGCACCTATGTTTATAGCAGCCCAATTTGTA
>PVKN010043592.1:0-10214 GCA_004027915.1 Capromys pilorides
TTTTTTTTTCTTTGGAAATATAGCTTCCAAGCCCATAGGTGAAATCAGCTCCTGAACTTTAAAAGAAACAACTTTTTAAAAATCTCTTTGTTTTAAAATAATGTCATTGATGCCCTTCCTAAACTTGGTCTTGGTAAAGCTTTGGGAGATTAAAATAAAAAAAAAAAAGCCTCTGTGGTCTTAGGTGCAATACTTTTCTGTGTTTTGTGGCATTTCCATGACTCAGATTTATAGTATTCTTGGGTTTTGTATCCTGTTTTACAGCTTTATAGAGAAAGATCTGTGAGTACCATTCACTGCTGAGAGGAGAGAGCTATGTACAGCTCTGGATTTTGGAGGACAATTTGTTGTTCTAGTTTTATAAATCTATGACTAGAGTCTTCTTTCCATTGTAGATGTTTTCTTAGGATCCAAATGTTCACTGTCCAAGGAAGTGGCCACACTTTAGGGTCACTTCTTTCCTAGCCTGGCTTGTGACTGGTCTTCAGCACAGGTTGCTTATGGCTTGTAAATCAATTAACCACCAGGGGTTTGTGTTAGGATGGAAGGAGGTTGACTGTGACATATACTAGTACTCTGTGAATTATCAGTAAAGTTTTGGTAGTGTTACTTTGTGTTTTTCAGACTGATGATTCTGTATTATTAGAAAACTTGATGCCCATAGGTTTAGACACAGTTTGCTCTCCTCCAACCCCCTGCAGGAGGTTTTCTTGTCCTGAAAGCTACTCATCACAGATCCCAGGACAGTGCTATTCAGGGCAAGAGGCTACCCATCATTCCTCTTTTTGGCAGAACTGGGAATTGAACACGAGGTCTTTGGACTGAGTTACATCCCCAGCCTCTTTTTGAAAAGCAAATTTATTTATTTGTTTGATTTATTTTAAGATAGGGTCTTCCTAAGTCACTGAGTTGCTAGGCTGAGCTCCAACTTAACAATCTTGCTTATGCAGCTCCACACTTAATGTAGCTATCCAGTAGAAAACCCTTCCAGTTAAGGTGAAAGGATTGGTTGAGACCACACTGAAGAGTTCTTGAATTTGAGCTCTAATAAGCACTGTGTCCTAATAATACTGAAAATGAGAAAACAGCAATAGCAGTAACAGTAGCAGTTTTAAAAAGTACCAACAGTAAGAACCTAGTAGGAGAAATCTTAGAAATAGCATGCTTTCACTCATTGACAGGGTTCCAGATTCAACTTGTTACCTCTTTAATCTTCCTGTTTTAAATGCTGAGCCAATTCCATTCCAGTTGCTGAGCTTACAGATCAAGGGTTATCTTGCTGGTGGTGACCTTCTAATTTTATCACAGAATTAGTATTTTGACCTTGTTTTAGTTTTTTGTTTTGTTTTTCATAGTAGTGAAGATTAAACTTTGCACCTTGACAGTAAACTGCATCCCCCTTCCTTTTAAAATTTGTGCTCATACTTGATAATTTATGTAAACTAAGTTCAAGTTTTCAGTCTTCCTCTCTCAGGCTCCCTGAGTGCTGATTTTCTTTTTAATAATCCTGATACTAACAAAGTATGATCTTATTCAGAGCTTCACTCAATGCCCTTCCCCAGTGGACCCAGATACCCATATAAGAAACCAGCATAGCAAAAACTTAGGCTTCCTGCAACATGGCTGAGAAATAGCCTAAGAACCACACTTGTCTTCCTGTCCAGTACATACTTCTGGTAGTGATTGTGCCACACATTGCAGGGTGCACATAGAATCAGGCGTAGAGACACCACCCAGCCACACACTTGCAAAGTTCTCTGTGTTCTTTTCCATGTAAGACTTAGAACTAGGGAGCACCTGCATTGGTCTAACACACAGCTCTGTGAATAGACTCCTCTGAAAGACTCTAGATATCTTACTTATTTTCCTAAGCTTGAATCTGCAGACTTTTTCAAAGTATAATGGTATATCACTCAATGATGGGGATATGATCGGAGTGGCACCAGTAGGTGGTCTCATCACTACACATGCATCATAGTGTGTGCTTCCAGAGGCTACAACAGCTAAAACACCATGAGGGGCTATAATCTGAGGGAACCACTGTCCATGCAGGCAGAACCATCAGTGGCTGGAAAGCCACTTTGTAGTGTACAACTACACATTTCTAAGAGAGTCTTCTATCTGGTTACTGCACTTTGCTATGGAGGAAGACACAAAAGTTGCAAGTGTTCATTTCAGAATATAACTTGACTTCATTAACTGTATACTAATAAAAGAGAAAACACTGACTAATATGAATTTGAACCATTCTGAACTTTTGTTCTCTAAATTGTTTCACTTGATAAATTAAGCACAAAATCAGAACGTACATGCACAAACAAAGCCCTAGACTGTGAAGGTTTCCCACTACTGTGAGGTTGCTGCCCATTAGTGCAAGAAAAGACTGCTGTCCTTCCAAAGGAAAAGTCAGCAGCCCACCTTCTCTTGGGATAAACAAAGGGCTTTCCAGACCAGGAATTTTCTTTTTCTCAACCATCCTCCTCTGCAGCAAATCATCCCCATCAAAGAAGGAAGCAGATGTCACTGAGTTGCTTTATTGGGCTTTGAATGCACTGGAAGAAGAAAAAATTCCCAATGGGTCCTCTAACTCAGGAGCATGTAAAACTGAGTCCCAGTTGGCTAGACCTAGAAATCAGTGGCCTATGTGATTGCCGTCCTCTGTTGTTTCTTTGAAAAAGACAACACACACCCTGAGAAAGCTAGAGTGCGATCTTATGTGAATGCTTTCCTTGCTTTACTGTGCGGAATTGCTTTGAAGGAATCAGTGCCCAGAATATGACAGGTACTCAGTGAGTACATACATATTGCCTGAACAAATGAAGATATATATATACAACTCTGTTTTTGTGCCAATGATATTCATCATGTTTAATAATTTATGATCAAAGGCTAAGACATAATACATTATAATAGGGGCTTTTTTCACTTGCTTGTATTATCTTAGAAAAAAAATATTTCTTTAGAAGAAATTTTTGGAAACCTTTCTGATGATTTCACTCATTTAATCATGTATTCTCTTTACAAGGATTTTAACTATTTAAATACATATAGAACTGGCTCTGGAATTCTAAGTCAATAAAAGTTTACCCCGGTACATAAGTCATTATTGATTAACAATACATGCAAAATATAGATAAACAATCTACCTTTTACTCTGTGTGCAGTTGATCAAATCATTTAAGGTCTTTAGATCTCATTTTCCTTACTTTCTAACGGTGATGCTGGGTTTGATGGGTTCCAAGTGCCCATCAGGTGTGAATCACACACATTTGGCAGAACACTAGCAGAAACTCCTCAGACTACAAGTCTATCTTTCTTTATGATTGGTTCCTTAAATACTTCAACTCTATTTTCCCTCTGTCTGCAGTATGACTTTAACTTATCTTTTTTGGCATTTACTATGGGCTTTCTCCCTTTTTTTATTCTCTTTCAATAATCCTATTACTATGTGACAGATTGTAAATATCTGCAAACAAATGCAGAAAAACATGCTCAAATATATCAGTAATTTTCTCACTATGCATATGTCATGAAACTGATAGTGATGGTGAGCATGATGCCTGGCTGCTGGTGGCATCTTAGGCATCCAGCACAGACAGGTGCTTCTCAAGTGTGTAGCAGGTACCCCAAAATTTGAAACCTCATATAAAGTTTCCTTAGCCAACTGGAGAGCTAGTTAAGAAAGATCTATGGAAGTGAAGCCCAGAAACCAGCATCTTCCAAACACCCTGGGTGAATGGTCCCAAATCTTTTTGGCACCAGGGACTGGTTTCATGGAAGGTAATTTTTTCATGCTGAAGGATTAAATTCTCATAAAAAAAAAAAAAAAAAAAAAAAACATGCAGCTGAGATCCCTTTCATGGACAGTTCACAGTAGGGTCCAAATTCCTTTGAGAATCTACTGCCACCGCTGTTGACCTAACAGGGTGTGAAGCTCAGGTAGTGATGCAAGCCAAGAGGAACTGCTCATGATACAGATGAAGCTTCCTCTGTCACACACTGCTTACCTCCTGCTACATGTGCAAGTTTCTGACAAGCCATGACCAGGGCCTGTCCATGGCCCCTGGTTTGGAAACCCTGTCTTTGATGAACACTCTGGACTCTGAGGTTTGACAGCTTCTGTGATCATATACTCAATGAATACACAAATGCTGAATGAATGTTCCCAAAGAAATGAAACCTAGACATCATACCCAACAAAAGTCTTAGACTAACAAGGGCAACACCAAGGAGAAAGGGAAAAGGAAAACAGAAGAAAATCAGTGATTCTTAAGATCTGGTAAAAAGGAAAAACCACATACTATCTTAAGGGAAAAAAATTCAAGGGTCAGTTCCTCTAAGCTTCTGGACAGTATATTGAAAAATGTGACTTTGCAGTATAAACTCATTCCGTAGGGCTGGTCCTTCCCTGCCCCCTAATGATGGCCTCAAGGAGGTCCCATATTCTCCCTCATTGCTCATCATATAAACAGTGTTTCTCTTTCCTAAGTGGAGGGTACAGATTCAGGTGACCATCAACCTTCCAGTTTGATATGGTACCAGCTCCCCCTACCACCCGCATAGTGCTCCTTACAACCAAGCTGCAAGGAGAAAGTCTGCCATTGGGAAGGCTTGGTCAGCATGCTCTTTGTGCCTCACCTAGAGCCTCAGCTTCTCCTCCCTTGTCTTAAGTGTCTGAGCCTTTCACAGAAAAGCAAAGGAGAACATTCCTATATGACTGGCACTACCATTATCTAGTTTCATGCTCTCAGGACTCAGAGGCATTTATGGTTGACTCTTTCTGAAGGATGCTCTTGTGGGTTTTACTGGAAGTTTCTTAAGTCCCACAGGATAGGAGATGTACTATTTGTAGATTATCTCTGTTGGGGTCAACTGATCTCTCCACAGCACTCTGTCTGACAAGGTCTGAGGTGCTCCATCCCAGTGCTATCTCACAAATATGGTCCACATCTTGCCTCAAAACTGTCATGCCAACCTCAACTGCCAACTCCTAGAACTATCATCTCTCCTGAGCCTTCCCATTAAAGCAGCACACCAGTCTCCCTTTGAGTTGCGCTATTTCCTATTAAAAGACCAACACAAGTCTGATATGTTCCCCATCAGGGTATAGCAAGCTCCCTGTGTCATCCATAGGAGCCCGTCTCTCTTGGCATGAACTAAAGGGGAAAAGGGCCCATACTCCTGGAGGAAGTGTGATACAGAGAACAGCAACGCCAATAGTTCTTTCCCCAAAAATAAGATTTTAAACTTTATTCACTTGTTAAAAAAGAAAACTTGAAGAATTTTTAGATGTCTACCTAATTCTCAGATGATCTTTTAAAAAAAATTTTACATCTTATCTGCAGTGGGTTATGGTGTCTGTTCTATGCCACTATTGAGTCATTTCAAGCTGCCCCCTCCAGAAAGAGACAAAAATAAAGTATTTAAACCTGACTTTAACATAAGCTCAACAAGGACTCTCCTGCTTGACAATCTGGCTTCTACTTGGAGCTCATGCACACTGAATACGTGGTGGAATCTTTGTGTCTTTCCATCAAGAAGGTCTAGAGGAGCTAAGAATTGTCAGGAACTGATCCAAGGAGTGAAAACCATCGAGAGACCAGAAAGCCTTCTGCCCCCAGGGGGCTGAGTTTCTGTCAGAAGACCTAGCTACTGCATCCATGTAAGCCAGTCAAAGACACACATTTCAGGAAAAAGTGGGTGACCTTAGCTCTGATTTATGGCTGGATATCCAAACTGAAGTTCTTAGCCTTGCTTATGGTGTCTCTGCAAATGCCTCAGAAAGGTCTGGGGCCTTCCGAAAGTTATGTTTATAAGTCTAAATATATCCCTAAGAATAAGTCAGATTCCCCAGAAGATTCATGATCCAAAAAGGCTTACCCCAGTCCTAGAGCAAAAACAATGGCATTCTAAGGGAAGACAGTGTGCTTAATTAACAGCTATGGAGGAGACATGTGCCACCCTAACTTGGCCAACATGCCAGTGTACCTACTGTGAGCTGAAGGGCAGAACAGAGGCTACATAGAAAGATAAGCTGAGTGTTAAAAGAAATAAGACCATTCCCAACTTCCCATCATTTTTTATTTGTGATTTTTCAGTTGGTGATATGAACCAAATAGGTATTTAGTAGAAATCATACTTCAGCTTCTCAATTTGGACCTTCCTTGGGGTAATGATACATAGGACAACCTTTTCTCCTGGTGCCACTGCTCCCAAACAGCCACTTGATCATGAAGGATACAAGCAACACTGTGTAGGGTGTGCTGTGCTGTCACAGTATTCAATTACATGAGATATTCATCCGCTTATTATAAAATAGGCTTTGCATTAGCATGCTTTCCCCAACTGTAGGCCAATGGAAGTGTTCTGAGTGTGTTTGAAGTATCCTGGCTAAGCTAAGATATTTGGTTGCTTAGGCATTTTTGGCAAAATATTTTCAAATTCTGATGGGCATATTGGAGCATAACCTCATCATAAGTCTAGTAGTTCCTATACAAAATCATGATGGACAGACAATAGGAGATCATTTCAGAAATCAGAACAAGTATGAATGAAAGCTAGTGTGAGTGGTGAAACTATAGACAGGAAGCTGATCTGGGATACACAGAAGACTGATAAGCACTGGAACCAGAAAGTAGAATTTGGCTTGGTCGGGAAAGGTTTTAATGAGAAGAGTAAGGGTAGGTCCTCATTTTAGAGAAGTGTGGGGACAGTGAAAATCATTGACAAAGAAGAGACATCACTACATTTCACACTGTGAAACAAATTGGGCACATATGTATGTGCAAATATCACATTGTTTTCCCTGGTGTGATAAATCAAAAGTATAAATAAGAACCAAAATGTGTAATAGAAAACATGAGAGAATGTTTCACATTGTATGTCACTGGGCATTTGTATGTCTGATTTCCCCCAATAGAATGGAACGAAATGTATGAAAGCGGATTTCAAATTTGACTGATGTTTATAAATCTAACTCCCTATTATTCCCTAGCATATGGCAATTATTTAATAATTTTTTAGAGTAAGGAGAATGATGGATAACAAGGAAGAAAGGGCAAAATGGGAAAGGAAGAAAAGAAGAAGAGAGATGAAGAAAGAAAAGTAGGGAAGGAATCAGGAGAGGCAGAGAGAAACCATGGACAATTACCTCAGTCCAGCAAACAAAACTGAACACCTTCATGAAGGGAGTAACTGATACTTAGGAAATGCTAGGTTGCCATAAATCTCAAATGCTCCTGCTCTGCTAATCAGCTTCTCTAGAACCTGCTGGGGATTCATATTGAATGTTTCAATTCATTATAAGAAGAGAAGATCTGTAAGCTTCATTTCACCGCTTGATTAGTTGTGAATCTGTGCTCCTGCAACCCATGCATCATTCCCCTGTGCACAAAGAATGCATTTGCTGATTGTCAGGAGTGCAGCGCAGCCATGGATGGAGCGGATGGCAGCTGACCCGTGCGGCTCCTGCATCCACACTGCAGCTCTACCCCACGTCCACCACCATTCGTTCGACAGGACATTTCTTAGGCCTGGCTGACTTCCACATCCTGCCTGCTTAGACGCACTAAAAACTTGACTTTCAACTCAAACCCTCTTAATCCATATGCTTTATTATGTTTTTCCCCAGATTGGGTAGAGTATGGGTCAGCCTAGGTTGGGATGGCATTCTTCACTCTTCTATAGTTGTGATTTAATCTGTCCATCTCAGGCCCACCTGAAGCACTTTTCTGTTTATTCAGATAACATTTGCAGGGTTTCTAAGCTTGTCGTTTCCTCTTTGATCACATTTTACATACATATTCCATAATGCACACTATACGCCCACATATTCCTATAGCACACTTTCAAATCCTGAATCTTTATGTTCTCATTGACTTTCTTTAGTAACTTGTTGTTTCAGAAACAAAATTGTCCAACAGAACTTTTAGGACATGGGATCCAGATATCTCATGGTGGCTGCCTTGGCCTGTATAGTTGCAAAACAAAAAGAAAGAGAGAATGACTGAGTTTGACATTTAAAACAAAATAAATCTGCAAGGTAAACTGCAGCTGCTTGCACATTCACAGGTCACCTGATTTGGATGTGGGCGGCCTGAACACTTGGGCTGTAGGTCTCGGTGACCTCTAAAACTCTCCCACAGAGTCATTGCACTTGTGAACAAACCAGAGCAAGTAGATGAAGTGTGTTAGGTCAAAAGAACTAGCTAAAATCAACAAGTGGCCAGTCTTTGTATAATTTTATGTCTTATTGTTTCTAAGTGTTTAATGAACAGCTACTGCATGTAAGTTATCAGGAGAGGGCAAGATTTAATAAAACAAACAAAGCACATGAATAAATAATAGATTCTTTGTCAGCATGTTCTTTGGCAAAAGAAGAAAGCAAGAACACAAGAACTGTAGCTCAAGACACAGCAGGATGCCCATCCTGGGAGTGCAGGGAAGAACTAGATTCAGTGGAATCAGACCAGTGGGGGTGGGGTGGATAGTCTGCTGCTCAGTTTCCACACAGAGCCACATTGCCACACCTGTTGGCTATTTATTTATTTATTTATTTATTTATTTATTTATTTATTTATATGTTTTTGTATTTAGTACAGGGTCATAGATCAGACTTGCAGTGACCCTTCTATTTTCAGCCTCCCAAGTGCTGGGACAGGCACCCACCACCACACCCAGTCTCAATCACCATCTCAGTGCATCCCTAGGGGTGGGATTGGTATGGAATATGGGGGAATTGAACCCTGGTCATTGCATCTGCTTAAGCAGGCACTTTATTTCATTGAGCTGTCTGGAACTTTCTGGCTATTTCTTAAAGAAAAATAGTGTAAGTTTTGTGATGTTTTTCATGATTTTTCAAACTTGTCAATTGATTTAAACTTCTTTAAAGGCCTGCTTCCATAAATATGAGAGTAAGTCATCCCTGTCAGCTATCCACTACCAGTTTTCAGCTCTGAACTAGAAACAAGGGTTACTATCTACAGCCATCAGGATGTATCAGGAAAGTTGGATGGAAGCAAGACTATACCTGTTCTCCAATATTGTGCTGAGTGCTATCACATAATGCTTGCCTATGGGAACCATCACATGCCCCTTTTAGAAAGTTAAAGGGATAATATCACCTGAACTTTAAGATCTCTGGTGGCAGATGGGCGCTTGGCATGTGACTTGATAGCATGAGCTGATTTAATGAAAGAGAAAGGGGAAGATAAGAGATTAGAGTCACTAACCATTCTTAAATCCAGACAAAGGATAATGAGATTAAATTAAGGAAAATAAAAATGAAGAAAAAAATGATACAGAAATTCTCTGTGAAGCAGAATGATGTCATTAATGAAGTATGAACACTGTCCACCAAATTATTCTGGTTATTCCAATTTCTCAGATCTGATAGGATAGACATTTGTAAAAGAGAGAATATTATAGCAATTCACTTGCTGCTGTGCCTGGTTTAAACATAACACTATGTTCACTCAGATTTCTTTTAAGCTATAGATACACAGGACAGTGCTTATAGAAGAAAATATTGCAGAATGTTCAGAGCCCTTATAATTGAATGGTCCATGCAACTACTACTTCCAATGAATGAGTAGAAAAAGGGATGGATGTTACTTCTAGGACAGAGCAATTGATTTCCACCCTGTAAAACTCTTTTTCCTTCTGGTATCATCCTAGCAATGATGAAGAAAGTGACTGCTTTGTCACTAATTGACTATGTTCCTAAGATGAACTTTGACCCCTTTCTGATGTAGAGAAAACTTTTGCTGGACTAAGCCACTATAGTAAAAGATTGCTTTTACTAAGCATAACTTAACCTGTCTCTTTTTATCCTTATTGCATCAAACAGTACTCTTACTTCTCATAAAAGATCACTCAGCCTTGTAGAAATCCAAGAGATACTTACAAAAACTCTTTGCAATCACATACATGATGCGACTATATGACATCCCACCCCTGTGAGGACTCCTGTGTCTTGCTTTTTATGTATTTTCTCATATTCTTTTCTTCCTGTAGAAATGTGATTGTCTCACTAAAACTATTAGCTGCCTTTGTTTCTAACCTGGTACATGTTAAACTCTTTACAATGAACTGGATAACTAATTTGCATACCAGTACAAACAACCAAGTTATCTATGTAATATATTCATTTTACTACTAAAAAGTTCAACTTCAGGGATGGTAAAAGAGAAAAGGAATGAGGATAGTAATAATAT